>PVKS010003900.1:0-26747 GCA_004027875.1 Aplodontia rufa
TTTCCAAAACTATTTTGCATTTTGCCTTCCGTGCAACGATATACATGGAGTTTAAGAGGTGAGGGATTTATCATATATATTTAACAATGACTACCCAGAATCATATATGTTTGTGGGTATGCATTATTTGCTTCTTTTCAAAGTCAGCTTGTTTCCCACATTGGTTTTGGTTATCTTTTAAAAATATAGGAATTGTTGGTTCTGAGATAGATTGCTGGTATATAGTTTGTACCTGGCTTAAAATTTTGTTTTTGCTGCTTATAGAACAGGATAACCAGGCACAAATAATAGAGGACTATTATCAGTAGCTGATTGCCAGAACTGGGTTCTCTTTGAAAAGTTTACTCCATTTCATTTCCTCCACAAATTACTGCTTTTGGGGGAAGAGGTAGTTTTAGAATACACTAGTACTCTTAGTCGATGTGATTTTGAGCTTTCTTTCTTTGTTTCCTTCAAACTACAGAGGTCAGAATGGAGGATCCTATATTTACTACTAATTAATTCCTTTTTTTTTTTTTTTTTTTTTTTGGTGGTATTTGTGGTGCTGGGGATTGAACCCAGGGCCTCATGCATCCTAGGCAAGCATTGTGCCGCTGAGCCACATCCCCAGACCAACCACTAATTAATTCCATAATGATAGCTAAGTCTCTCTAGTCACATTGGCATTAAAGCTTTCTTTTAACTTCTGCCTTAATTTAAAATATTAATTCATTTTCAGTGTTAGACTTTTATTAAAAGAGATCATGTGGGGCTGGAGCAGTGGCTTGCCTGGCATGTGCGAGTACACGAGTTCGAACCAACCCCAGCATCATGTATACAATGAAGTCTTAGAGCAACGAAAGTCACATGAAAAACTAAATAAAATTGATATTCTCTCTCTCTCTCTCTCTCTCTCTCGCGGTCCCCCTCTCTTTAGAAAAAAAATACAAGAGATCATGTAAAGTAGGTGATCAAGAGCTGCGCTGTCCCATATGATAGGCACTAGACGACTTTTAGTGGTTCGAGTCTCCTTTCAACTGTTCCACAGCTGCATTTGGCTAGTACTGCCATGCTGGACAGTGCAGACGGAGATTTCTATCATTGTGGAGAGTTCTCTTGGCTGATGCTGATCTCGAGAAACTGGAAGGAAAATAATGAAAAAGGAGACTCTTCTTTAGTACCCTCCCCCAGAAAAAAAGAACATAGGACTCAGTGGATCTTTCCTACCCTCTCAGCCTTTCCTTGAGCAACTGCTACCATACTATATACTTGATTATGGATGTGTTTTATAGGAGCATATATGGTCTTAACATTGACATTGATTTCAAGATATCAGTAGATTTGTGATTTTGATTTGGAGGAGTTCTCATACAAAGTTTTTTTTTTTTAATTAAGAAAGAGAGAGAATCAATTTTATTTATTTTTTCTTCTGGCCTTTGTTTCCCTGACATTTAGTTGTGTATGTGGTGCTGGGGTTTGAACCTGGGTACTTGTACATTCCAGGCAGGTGACCCAAACACTGAGCCACTGCTACAGACCTTACACGAAGTTTTAATAAAGACATGAAGGTATTTCTGTTGCTGCGTGGCAATAAATACCATTATATTCAAGTTATTGAATTTAAAGTTCATTTTTTATTTTCTTCCTCAACAAACACATTTCACTATTTTTTACATGATTTTTTGAGAAAAATGTGATAGCATTGCCTCCCCCAAAACAAAAAACCCAATAATATTTGAGTTAAAAAAATCCCTATAAAAGTATATTCAAGGCTTGCTTTCCCTTTGAAACATTTGCCAGGTATATTTTACTTAGAGTTATTTTAATTTACATTAGTATATGGTGAATTATAATTTTGAGATCTTGACTTTTTTATCTAGGTATTTGAAGGCCCCTGTGAAGAGTAGTAATTACAGTACCTTCAGAGCAGAGGAAAAAAAGTAAATACTTATGAAACTTGTGATGCATCAAGATAAAAAATTAGTAAATAACAATTTTTTGTGAACTTGGTGATTTCATTGTACCTGATTGGACACATCTCTGTTAGTATTCTGGCTTTAGAATTCTCAGGAAAAGTCTGCAGAAGTTGTTCTGCTGATTTTTACTGTTTTTGAAGGATATTCATTCAAGAAATTCCTCATAGCGAATAATTTATGAAACTGAAATAATTACTGAGAATCATCAGTGTATAGTTATTTTTTGCAGCAATTAAATTGAGTTCTTATGCCAGTTTTGTATAAAAAGCCATTAAGCCAGGCATGGTGGCACACACCTGTAATCCCAGCGACTCAGGAGGATTGCAAGTTCAAGGCCAGCCTTAGCAACTTAAACCCTATCTCAAAATAAATTACAAAAAGAGCTGGGGGTGCTGGAGCAGCTGCTTAGCAGTTACAGTGCTTGTCTGTCATGTGTCAGTACACGGGTTTGAACCCTAGCACCACATACACAACCAGTGTCTGAGCAATTAAGACCACATGAAAAAATAAAGTTGATTCATTCTATCTCTCTCTCTCTCTCTCTCTCTCTCTCACACTCTCTCACTGCCCTTCTCTCTTTAAAAAGAAAATAAAGGGCTGGGGGTGTAACAGCTCAGTGTTAGAGCACCCCTGGGTTCAATCCCCAGTGTCCACAAGGAAAAAAATAGTCTGATAGGTAATTGTGGTAATTGAGTTTATACCATTGTGTTTCTTTATGGCTTTGTAAATGACTTAGTTTTTCTATACAATTTCATGTTTAGGCATAAAATGATTATCTGGTACACTTTTCAAATGTGTTCTTATGTTCTTTTTAAAGAATATTTGAGCTGGGCGTGGTGGCACATGCCTGTAATCGCAGCAGCTTCTGGAGGCTGAAGCAAGAAGATTGCAAATTCAAAGCCAGCCTCAGTAACTTAGCGAGATCCTAAGCAACTTAGACCTTGTCTCAAAATTTTAAAGAATGTATAAGTAGGCAGGGGATGTCACTCAGTGGTTAAGTGGCATATTTCAATCTGCAATACCAAATCAAATAAAATATAATAATATTTGAGAGGTATCTCTGAAACAAATATCCTTAATTGGAGTTCATTGGCTTTTTTCATTTTTAAATTATACTTTATTTAAACAAATCATTAAAAATGGAAATTGTATAAAGTCAGCATCTAATAGCAATATATGCCTACCCACCTTTATCAAGTGTAACACAATTTATAATAGCCCAGTTATGGAACCAGCCTTAGTGTCCATCAACAAATGAATGGATAAAGAAAATATGGCATAAAGAAAAATGAAAGTATGTTTTTTGCAGGAAAATGGATGGAACTTCAGAGCATCATGTTGACTGAAATAAAGCAGACTCAGAAAGTTAGAGTTGTATGTTTTCTCATATGTGAAAGTTAGAAAAAAAAGAGTAAAGGAAAAAAGGGGCATCTCATGAAAATAGAAGGGAGACCAATGAAATAGAGGAAAGGGACCAGATGGAAGGAAGAAGGAAAGGGAAAGAGGAGGTACTGGGGATTGAAATAGACCAAATGATATTATGTGCATTTATGAATATGCCATAATGAGCCCCATTATTATATATAATTATATTACACCAATAAAAATTAAAAATAATTTTTTGGCAAAACTATAATTAAGGAACATTTGCCATATTGTATATGTACAATATGTACGTATGTATGATGTATGTGTACATATGTCCTTTAAAAATTGGAATAGTCTCACCTTCTCTGTTAGATAGGAATATGACTATTGAGAGTGATAATTTGTTTAAATAATTTGTATTAAAAGTATCATATATAGGGACTGTTGTGGTGGTCCAGTGGTTATAGCACTTGCCTGGCATGTGCAAGGACGTGAGTTTGAACCCCAGCACCATGTACACAACAAAGTGTCGGAGCAATGAAAGCCACATGAAAAACTAAATAAAATTGATTCTCTCTGTCTGTCTGTCTCTCTCTCACTGTCCTTCTCTGTTTAAAAAAAAAAAGTATCACATATAGGGCTGGAGTGGTGGCTCAGTCTAATTGTAGAATTGGACATAGTTTCTTCATCATTAAAAAACATACATTTGGGTGCTGGAGTGATGGCTCAGCGGTTGTGGCGCTTGCCTTGCATGCTCAAGGACCCGGGTTCAAACCCCAGCACCACGTACGCAGCTAAGTGTTGGAGCAATGAAGACCAGATGAAAAACTGAATGAAATTGATTCTCTCTTTCCCTCTCTCTATCTCACTGTTCCTCTATCTTAAAAAAATAAATAAATAAAAAACCATAAATTTGTTATTTAGATGCCAATATTCATGGGTGAAGCTCACAAATATTGTGTGTACAAAACCATAACTAAATTATAATAAGTAATTAAAAGAAAGCAGACCATTGTGCAAAGCTTTAATATATTAGTCAGGTTTCTTAGAGTAAAAATGATTAAGGTTTTCCTTAGTAATATTAAGGAGTACATGTTGCTACCTTTCAGTGTTCTCAAAAATCAAGTTATTTCTAAAAAATTTTTTAAGAGGGATAAATAGACAGAATCAGTTTTATTTAGTTTTCCATGTGATTTTTGTTGCTCTGACACTGTTGTGTATGTGGTGCTGGGGTACAAAACTGTGTCCTTGCACGTGCCAGGCAAGCGCTGTAACTGCTGAGGCATGCTCCAGCCCAAATCAAGTTATTTTTAACTTAAAAATTAAAGTTCAGTTTTTGTTTCTTTGTTCTGAAGAAGGAGTATTATCTAAAAATCAGATGAAAAATGAAGAGTGCGATGCTTGGCAGTCACCACTGCCAATTTCATAAACTAGAGATCACAGGAAACATCTGTGTTTCAGAAAATGTTTCTTGTGGCTCTTAAGAGAGGTTAATGGAGGTTGGGATTGCTCTTACGGAATTCTAAATGCATTACTTTATATCACATAACAGATTTTATTGCTTGAGCTGTTTTGTTTTCAACAGCATTTACCTTTGTAGTAAGCAAAGTAGCTTTAAAAAACTATAAATCAGGTTTATTTCAAATGGAACATCCTCTATTGTGACAAGTTTTCTTTAGAAGAACTTCATAGTCATCTTTGAAGTTAGGCTGTTGAGAAAAAAATACTTTTTAGTGGATGACTGTTCCTTGTCAGTGTATTTTAAAGAATATGCAGTAAATAAACAATAGAATGGCAAATACTACACATATTTTGTTCTAATAATTTTTGTGTAAAAAAGACTCAAATTTAAACTAGAACTAACCATTGTCTAATCTTAAACTAGAGTTAACCATTGTCTAATCTTAAGATGTACTAGATAATTGCACTATGACATCTTTTTTGTATATTTGAAAAATATAATGAAAGAATGAAAAAGACTTTGAGATAGTAAAATGCTTCTACTAATTACTTATCTTTATTGACTACAAGTTGGCAGTGTACATTGGGGAGTCTTCTAGCAGGATTGGAGTACTGCTAGATCCTGTGGTGGATATAGAGATCAGTAAAACATTGCTTTGTTTTTTTGTTTGATTTTGCCATGCTAGGGATCCAACTTGAGTGAGAGGGCCTCAACTCAAGCCCTTTCCCACTCAGCCACATACCATCCCCACCAAAAAGATGCTGCTTGCTTTAAAAGGCTTATACTAGATAGGTAGTGACAGACAGGACTTAATGGAAGTTGTATGTTAGCAGAGTGGGTAAAACAGGTTGATTATCCCTTACCTGAAGTGCCTGGGATCAGAAGTGTTTGAGAGCTCAAAGATTTTGGATTTTGGAGTATTTGCAGACTTTATGCTTGAGATCCATAATCAAAAATGTGAAACGTGAAACTTTCTGAGCATCTAAACTTCAGTTGCAGAGCACTTTGAATTTCAGATTTTCAGATTAGAGATGATCAATTTGAGAGCAAAATAATAAAAATACAAATTGGAAATTAGATTAAGAGTGATGGCACTCAGAGCTCAAAAACCATTTTATGTGATTTTTTTAAGGCTTACAACATCTTGAAAAAAATAAACACATTTAAATTAGACGCATTTATAAAACGTGTTATAGCAGGACACTCTACTAAAAATAAGATTTTGTGCATGATTGGTGTGATAGGAATTTGAACTTCTAGGTCATTTGTTTTTAGTTCAAATTAATACATAAAACTCTTACCTTCTTGTGCTGTTTCTGTTAATGATCAAAAGAGCTAAGTTTTTTTGCTTATACAGGTTGAGTATCCCTAATCCAAAAATCTGAAATCTGAGACTCTCAAACATCTAAAACTTCTTGAGTGTCAACGTGATGCCACATGTGGAAAATTCTACCCCTGGCCTCATGTGGCAGTGAAAATGCAGGTGCACTAAAAATGGTGTATAAAATTAGCTAAGGCTGGGGCTTGCCTGGCATGTGCGAAGATGCAAGTTCGAACCCCAACACCATGTACACAACGAAGTGTCAGAGCAATGAAAGCCACATGAAGAACTAAATAAAATTGATTCTCTCTTTAAAAAAAAGTTACTTAAGGCTGTCTGTGTAAGGTATACGTGAAATGTGAATGGAATTTCTAGGTTATGTAAGATTCCAGAATCTGAAAAAACCCCAAATATGAAACACCTTTGGTCCCAAACATTTCAAATAAGGGACACTCAATCTGTACATGAATGATATAAAGCTGTCACTCAACTTTAATGCTTTCTTTCCTGAAAACGTACCATGTTATCACCTGAGTGCTCTGTATTTATCCTTTGTTATTTCTGAGGAGACAGGATGGCATGTTGGTCCTAGAATTAGACTACCTGGATTTGAATCTTGGCTCTTTATTTACTTGCTATGAGATCATAGATACAACATTTATCCTCTCAATAACATCCTCATCTGTGAAGTGAGGATAAAATAACTTGTCTGATAGGGTTGTGGTGAATAATGGAATAATCCCTGGCAAAGATTTAACAGAATGCAAATGTTACCCATTTTTATGTATATCTATAAAGCACCAACTAAAGTTAAATAAATGGGTGGAAAGAAGACAAGACTAGAGTAGAACAGGAATAGAGGGAGGAAGGAGGGAAGGGAAAGGGACGACACTGAGAACTGAAATGAAGCAAATTAAATTCCATGCATGTGTGATTATGTCAAGTGAACCCAACTGTTATGTATAACTATAATGCACTAATAGAAGCATAAAAAAATGCTTCCTGAACATTGTTATTCAACGTGCATATCATTGATCAGAGATGTGCTAGTGGAAAACTGTCACCAATAGCAGAAAAATTACAAAGCACGGGTCTTAGTGTTCATTGTTAGGGTCACATTGTTAGTGATAGCTAACTTTTATTGAATGTTTATAGCATATCAGGTATTATGATAAATTCTCTTTATATTACTGTGTCGTTTACTGTTGAGTGATCCTATGAGGTATTCATACTATTTTTAATCCCCATTTTTTTGTAGTGATAACTTGCCCAAAGGCAACTGATTAATTATAGGAAAATTGACTCTGACCTAATGTCAATGTCTTGAATACTATGTTAATACATACTCTGTTATAATAGAAATGCTTCCTTGTTCACAAATGCTTGGGTACTAAAGTATTTGAATTGAGTTACTAAATAGTTCCTTTTGTTATTACTTATCAGAGAGTCAATCCTCTAAAATCCTTAACTCATCTATATATTTAAGGAGCCTCCAGCTTAAGTTGTCTTTGAGAAATTTATTGGTGTGGAATTTTGTAGGGAATTTTTGTGAGATTATTAGGTTGCCAGGCTAACTTGTGAGAACTATAATCCTAATGTAGCAAAAATAAAAATGCAGAAGAAATAACTAGAGGAGAAAAGCAATAAAATTGCTTTGGTGTGTTGATTGTTGATGGTTGAGTAATAGTAGGTTTAATTAGAGTCTTTTGAAAGAGACTTACATAATTATGAAAGAGTCATTCAAAACCTTTGCTTAAAGAATTTTTTGGAGGCTGGTTTTCTTTGCTAATTTTGCTACCAGCCCTATCAGGATTTTTTATTTATTTGCATTATTAGTGAGATCATATATTATTGTATATACGTGTAACTGCTCAATAGGGCTATTTTTAGATTGATTTATTAAGATGGTATAAATGGATGAGAGCTAATTTTCTCTGGCTAACTGAGGAAGATGAAAGGAAGGTGAGAAAAAAGGTGCTTGCTTTTAGTGTATAAAATGAGCTGTGCATGATTTCAAAAGGAAATGGTGGAGGAGCAGCTTCTTGTTCTAGTAATCATTTAGTTATGGCTGTAATAAAGAGATGGGATAGTATGGTAAGAGTATAGATTATCCATATGTAAACACTACTTAAAAATTAGGTTTTTGTATAAACAAGCATTCTCTGACATACAAATGATCAAGAGGCTTTTTAAGATTTTATAGTTTCAGGTTGTCACTGAATAGCATTTTGCATTTTTAAACATTTTAGCTTTTGTTTGAATTCTGGTAAGCTAAGAGATTACTATATAGGGGGAAATGCATAACACACAAGTTTATGTGTATGTCTAATACCAGAATTCAAAGGTGGGGATCTTCCTATGTTCTCTTTAGACGAAGACTCTCGGTCTTATACCTTTAAAATGATTTAGATTTATTGATCATGAGGAAACCAACATTTTGATTAGAAAAGTATTACAATAATGCTAACATTTCCATGGCATTAGTGTTTATTTCTATTTTTAGACTACTGACACTCAAATATAGCTATTACTTTTATATATTTGACTGAAATTGGTGTCACAATTCTTTTATTAGGAAGTGGCTGTTTTTGTTTTTGATAAAAAGCTGATTGACAAATATCAAAAATTTGAAAAAGATCAAATCATCGATTCTCTAAAACGAGGAGTCCAACAGTTAACACGGCTACGGCACCCTCGACTTCTCACTGTTCAACATCCTTTAGAAGAATCAAGGTAAATTTTTCTGAAAACAAGTTAAAAATAACTATAGTTGAAGTCTATTTCAAATATTATCGATGTTATAAACTACGTGTTGAGAGTTCTTACGTATTAGCTTCTTAAAATTTATTTGCATTGTGCATATGTCTCTTTTTGAAATATTGATAAAGATTTTCTTCACATTTGCTTCCGACTGGAAGCACCTGCTCTATGCTCAGCAGTACAGTAGTCAAAATGGAAGATGTAAGAGAAGTATGGAATACAGTTACTGCCTGAAAGTGACTGTCCTTGCTAATTTGCTAGAATTTCTTGTCTCCTTTTTTTTGTAAAGAGAGAGAAAATATCAATTTTATTTAGTTTTCCATGTGACTTGGATTGCTCCACACTTAATTGTATACATGGTGCTGGGGTTTGAATCCGCATCCTCATGCATGCCAGGCAAGCGCTGTAACCGCTGAGTGCTCCAGCCCCTCTTGTCTCCTTTTTATTGAGACAATGTTTGGGGACCATTTTTGTGTGTGTGTGTCAAGTGCATTTCCAGACATTTAACCTTCTGCTATGCCCAGCATGTCAGTCCACAGCCCTCAGTTGCTTTACCATTTATTTTTCTTTGAGGATGACCTTGGGAAATGTTGTTAACCAAAAAAATGAAATTTATATAATCTTGACTGGACCCTCAAGCCTGTGGTGATTTTAATTCTCTTTTAGATACCCTAGTTTTTAACCCTTTTCCATATTATTCATAACCCCACATGTATTTATTTATTCCTTCTTAACAGACTGTATTCCCCTCTTAATTCGGAGATCCTTATCAAGTGATTTGCAATTTGTCTTCTATGGCCCTTAGTATTAGGCAAGCAAGAACAGAACTGTCAGAGTTCCAAACTTCCCTATCTCCCTTCAGGTTGTGTAGTTTTACTTTAGTAAATTTTACATATTGGATTTCTGAGAAAATTTTTTCACTGGAATCTTTACTAATGAGCCCCATCAGAAAAGCATTAGATTTTCAACCTAAAACAAAACAAAATTGATGATGTGAAAACTATCTTAAATGTTTTACATTGTTTAATTTATTTAAATTTTATAATTACATAGGATAGAGGATAAGAGATATTACTTAAATTGTATGGTTTTACGTGGCAAAACTGGCATAGCTGAATTATTCATCAGTCTGATTCCTGAGCCCGTGTTTTTTTTTTTTTAAAGCTGTACCAAGCTGTTTGCCCAGAAATTTGCTTAGATGTCTCTTATAAAAATATCCTTATTTCTTCAACTTGTGTCTGTCTTATATCTCATGATTACATTTTCAATTTCTTTTTGTCTTTTCATTTTTTTTTAAGAGAGGAGAGAGGGTCAGTTTTATTTATTTTTTTCATCTGTTTTTTGTTTTTCTGACATGTAGTTGTGTATGTGGTGCTAAGGTTTAAACCTGGGTCGTTAAGCATGCCAGGTAAGCATTCTACCACTAAGCCACCTTTCCAGCCCTTACATTTTGAATTTCTTGAGGCAATCAGTATATTGTGCTTTCTCTTTCTGAGCAGCTGCTTTTATAGTAAATTAAATACTATAGAACTTGAAATTTAATGACAATCATGAAGAGAGAATTCAGAGGTTACTTTACGATATCTTGTTAGGTTGTAAAAATTATAGAAGCATTAACAGAAATAGAGAATGAAAGAATAGATTCCAGTTATTAATGAACTAATAATATTGAGATAGCACTGGAATCATCCAAAGGAAATCTCCCACAGAAAGGGTAATCCAGATGGTAGTGTATATGGGAGTGAGTAACATTGCAGTAATACAAATCAGGTCTAAAAAAATTTTTTTTGTTTGTTTTTTTGTCAAGAATATGAGTAAAAGAGCCAGTGTACTGAGGAACATACCTTAAGATGTATGGAGGAAAAGAGCCAGGGAAGATAAAGGAGAAGTCATTGTAATAAGGCACGAGAAAACCTAGTAGCATTTGTAGAAGCCAAAGGAGAGAGAGAAAAGGACCCATTAACACTGGGGACCACAGAATGAAAAGAAAATAAGGACCAAGAACAATCCATTACATTTGATCAGCGGGAGGTTGTTACTGACATTCAACAGTTGCAGTAAGATGGCAGTTTGTAACTGGAAAATGCAAAAGAGCCTAGGAGAAGACGTGTGAATAAAGTCCTATTAGAGGAACTCAAAGGAGATGGTTGAGGAATCAGTAATATACTCTGGTGAAGTTTGAAGAAAATAAGGTTATTTGTTCATGTTAGATGAACTATACTTTTTCTGTGCAGTAGCTACTAAGTAAGTAGTAGATAAAGGGAGCCATGGAATAAGGAATTAAATAAGAGGACTGTGAATAAATGTTATTGAATAATGAAAAGCAAAGAGAACAAGGTGAAAGTATCCTTTGTGACCTAGCAAAAGAAACCTATAATGATCATCACAGGATTAACATTTGCCCAATAGAAGATAGTTAAGGTGGTAGTTTATTGTTGAAGTAGTTGGGGGGAAAGAAAGGTATCAAGTATAATAGGGTTGAATTAGTTGTACAGAAATACTGTAAGGCTGTTTTGGTGGAGGTGGTGAAAGTAAATGACTGTAAGTAGATGTGATTGGGGAGATGGTCATTGAGAAGATCTATATCTTTTCCTCTATGATTAATGGTAATGGAAATGAATGTTCATGAAAGTTCATAAGACCTTAGAACCTGAAGAATAATCATGGGTTTTTGACGTGATCAAGGATGATTTTTGGGTCCAGAGAGGGCAAAAATGTGAGAATTGATAAAAATAAATGAGTTCTGGGAAAGAGTATTTGAGCAACTTTCAGTATAATTTGGCAAAAGAATTCCTTGTGTCTTCTGGGTTAATGAGCTGATTCCTGGGTATAAAAACAAGATAACATCCTTGATGATGACTGAACAGGCAGTAAATGTAACCCTTTCTCTC
The DNA here is from genome assembly GCA_004027875.1 of Aplodontia rufa. Lineage (NCBI taxonomy): Eukaryota > Metazoa > Chordata > Mammalia > Rodentia > Aplodontiidae > Aplodontia > Aplodontia rufa. The sequence goes on from PVKS010003900.1 coordinate 11,758, forward strand.
TTTCAATCTAAGCAGATCTATCTCTCATACATACCCAGTGTATGTGCTTTTGTTTGAAAAATAGGTTCAAGGCAGAAAAAAGTTGTGGAGGTATTGTGGACATATGAAACAACGAAGTTCATACTTACCATTAAACACCTACTATTCTGGCACAGATGCTTGGTTTAGCTTTGTTGCTATAATACCTTGTAATTCTTCATTGCCAGAACCCAAAGAATGTTAGGGCTTGAGCCTCAGATGCTTGGTAATTATAATAGCAATGGTAAGCATTTATTGAGCTTCATTGTGTATTTTATATGATTCTCATTGAATCCTCATAGTAACACTTCAAGGTGCATCAATTGCCATCATTTAACAAGTGAGCAAAGTGAAACTTAGAGATAAGGTATCCAGTTGTCACCAAGATGGGGAATAGGAATGCTGGGACTTGAAGTCAGCAACAGCTCTTAATCATTACTCTATGAGGCTTTTGAATGTCAATATTTAATGTTTTTGGATTTGTAAATCTTATACATAAAAAAGCAACAATTAAAAAATTAAAAACTGATACACCTTTCAAAATAATAGATAAAATAGATAAAAAGCAAAGCTGCTTTGATTGAAAAAGTATGGGGCACCTGGAGGAGGTATGTATGACCTGTCCCTCTTCCTGACTCCTCTTCTTCCTGAGGCTTCTGTGGGAATTCTGGGGTTCCCTGAACATATTATGAAAATTACAGCTTTAAAAATAAGGATATCATAGGTATAGTATAACAATATTTAAAGTAAGTTCGTTGGTTTTTAATAAGGAATAGCAATCATTTGAAGAAATGTAGTTGAAATACTTTTATTTCTTTTTAAGTTTAAAAAAATCAGTTGTCACACATTTAGTTTAAAAGATGGACTTATCCATCTTATCCATCTTTGTGTATGGACTTATCCATATATAAAGCCTTCTGATTTTATTTGAAATGTGTTATAATTATGCTGAAATTTATCAATCTAAAGTAGTCTACCATATCAGTAGTTTAATAGTACATCTAGTAGTTTATGTATATTTGATTTTGATAATGTGTAAAAAAAATGATAGTAATAACTTTCTTTTTTAAACAGGGATTGCTTGGCATTTTGTACAGAACCCGTTTTTGCCAGTTTAGCCAATGTTCTTGGTAACTGGGAAAACTTGCCTTCCTCTATATCTCCAGACATTAAGGATTATAAACTCTATGATGTAGAAACTAAATATGGTTTACTTCAGGTATGTATCTTTATTCAATATGTAAAAGGTTTTTCCTTTCAAATAGTTTTTGGCTTTTTAAAATTTATTAGACATGTAAACTATTTTACTAAACCTTTGGTTCATGTCAGTAATTTGAAGTAGTTTTTGTGTTCTAGAATTTTTTCTGTAGTTTATTGTTAGGCTTAAATAATATTTTAAATATATAACAATGATGACTCTGGTAACCTTTGAGGAGGGGAACTTATTAACTGGTAAATGGGATGGGTTATTCTTGATTCTTTTGAATTTTAAACCATGTAAATTCATTTCATAAACAAATAATAAATTGAAATATAGTATTGAATAAGAATAAAATATTACTTCTTTTAAAAACTTGAGTAGATACCAAGATACATTGTTGGCCTTTTCATATACTTTTTTGTTTTTTTTTTTTTTTTTTTTTAGTTCCAGGGATTGAACCCAGGGCTGCTTAACCACTGAGCCACAGCCCCAGCCCTTTTTAAAATTTCTTTATTTTGAGATAGGGCCTTGCCAAGTTGCTGAGGCTGACTTTGAACTTGATCCTGCCTCAGCCTTCGGAGCCTCTGGAATTATAGGCGTGTGCTACCGTACCTGGCCTTTTCATCTACTTTTAAGATTTTCCTTTCTTTGCTTAACAGAATAACATCTTCAGCTCCACAGAGTAGATTTATGCAGCAGAATCTGAGGTCCTGGGGCACAGAGAGCAATCTGATTGATTGATTATGGTACTGGGGATTGAATCCAGGGGCACTTTACCTCTAAGGTACACACTTGCCATTCTGTTTGTTGTTGAGACAGGCTCTGGCTAAGGTTGCTCAGGCTGCCTCGAACTTATAATCCTCTTGCCTCAGCCTCCCAAGTAGCTGGCATTATACCACCATGCCTGGCCATTTTATTTATTGTTTAATAGCTTCATGAAGGCACAATCGGCATGTAATAAACTGCACATATGCAAAGTTTGACCTATGAAACCATCACCAAAATCAAGATAATGCACTTACCCATTACTCTCTATACTTCCTCATGTTACTTGTAATCCTTCCCTGCAAGTTCTGTACTTTGTCCCAGGAAATCACTGACTTGTTTTCTTTCTATCACTGTGGATCAGTTTGTGTTTTCTAGAATTTTATAAATGGAATCCTGTGGGTGTATATTTCATTTTTTTTTTCTTCTTTTGGACTGACTTCTTTCAGTCAAGGTAATTATTTTGAGGTTTACCTATATCATCATACATATCAATAATTGATTTTTTTAAATTCCTGAGTAGTAGTCAGTTGTATGTATATACCAGTTTATCTATTTATCTGTTGATGGTTATTTGCATTGTTTCTAGTTTTCAGCTAATGTGAATGACGCTGCTGTGAATGTATGTGTACTAATTTTGGTACTTTTTTAACAATAACTTCTATCCACCTCTTTCCCCAGCTCCTGGCAGTCACAGTTCTACATTCTGTCTCTACAAATTTGATTACTCTGCATAGTTTATATAAATGGAATCATGTAGTTTTTGCCCTTTTGTGACTAGCTTATTTCTCTTGACATAATGTCCTCAAGGTTTAACCATGTTATGGCATGTGTCAATTTCCTTCTGTTTTAAGTTTAATATTCTGTTGAATACGTGTACCACATTATAGGCAATTCAGGTGTCCATTCATCTATCAGTTGATACTTGCGTTGCTTCCATGGTTTGTCTATTGTGAATAATCTACTATGAACATTTTTTACAAATACCTCTTAATAATTTCTATTTTTTTGGCAAGGGGGCAGGTACTTGGCCTTCAACCCAGGTATGTTTTAACACTGAGCTACACCCCGCAGTCCCTCTGTTTTTTTGTTTTGAGACAAGGTCTTGCTGCGTTGCTGAGGTTTGCCTGGAACTTGTGATCCTCCTGCCACAGCCTCATGAATTGCTTGGATCACAGGCATGCATCACTGTGTTTGGCCAAATGTCTCTTTGAGACTCTGCTTTCAGTTCTTTGGAATATATATTCAGAAGTAGAATTAGGTTTCTATTTTTATGTTTTTTGAAGAACCACCATCTGTTTTCCATAAAGCCTGCACCATTTTACATTTCCACTAATGGTACATAAAGATTTTAATTTCTCCACATCCTTGCCAATATTTGATATTTTTTCCTTTTTTTTTTTTTTTGTACCAGAGATTGAACCTAGAGGCACTTAACCAGTGAGCCACATCCCCAGCCCTTTTAATCTTTTTATTTTGAGACAGAGTCTTAGTAAGTTGTTTATGGCCTCACTATGTTGCTGAGGCTGACTTTGAACTTGTAATCCTCCTGCTTCAGCCTCCCAAGATGCTGGCATTACAAGTGTGTACTACCACACCTGGCCTCTTTTTTTCTTTACAGTAGCTAGTCATCCTGCTGGATATAAGATGGCATCTTTTTTTTTTTTTATTTTTTCTTTTCTAAGAGAGAGAGAAAATAGAGAATCAATTTTATTTAGTTTTTTTTTAAATCTAGTTTTTGTTGCTCCAACAGTGCTTAGTTGTATATGTGGTGCTGAGGTCCTAACCTGGGTCCTCATGCCTGCCAGGCAATCCCTGCTGAGCCACTGCTCCAGCCCCATAAGATGGTACCTTATTGTGGTTATGACTTGCATTTCCTAATATGATTGACGTTGAACATTTTTTCATGTGCTTATTGGCCATTCAGGTATCTTTATAGAAATGTCGGTTTAATAAGTCCTTTGCCCATTTTTGAATCAGGTTGTTTTTGTGTGTGTTACACAGTCAGAAATGTTCTTCGTATATTCTCTATATTAACTTCATATCAGACGTGTCAATTGCTAGAATTTCCTCCCATTCTGTGGATTGCCTTTCACCCTGTTGATTTTATTCTTTGATACACAGAAAATTTTTAAATTTTGATATAGTCTTTTAAATATATTTTTCCTTTTCTTGCCTCTGCTTTTGGTGTCATGGTCAATAAATTAATATCAAATCCAAAGTCATGAAGCTTTTCCCCATATTTTTCTTCTAAGAGTTTTATAGTGTTAGGACTTAGATTAAATATTTGATCCTTTTGAATTTTTTTTTTGTTTGTTTTTTGGTGTTGGGGTTACACCCAGGGCCTTCTACATGCTACATGTTGCATACTACCACTGAGTTACATCACCCTGAGTTAATTTTTATTTATTGTAGAGCCAGGCATGATGGCGGACTCCTGTAATCCCAACAACTTGGGAGGCTGAGATAGGAGGATTGCAAGTTCAAAGCCAGCCTCAGCAACTTAGCAAGGCCCTAAGCAACTTAGTGAGAATCTGTCTCAAAAAAAATAAAATGGGCTGGGGATGTGACTCATTGGTTAAGTTCAGTCCCTGGTACCAGAAAGAAAAATTTTCTTATGGTGAAAAGTGAGGGTCCAACTTCATTTTTTTGTAGGTGGTTCCAAGTTTTCTATCACCATTTGTTGAAGTCAGTCTTTTCCCCTTTCAATGGTTTTAGTACCCTTTTCAAAAATCATTTGCCCATATATTTACAAGGGTATTTCTGGGCCACCTATTCCATTGGTGTGCATGTCTGACTTTATATCAGTTCCACCTTTTTGATACTGTAGCTTTGTAGTAAGCCTCAGAATGTTTCTCTCAATCATAAAATGCTTCCAGAGATTCCTGAGATTAATAAATATACCTACCAAATCAGTGCCTGAAATGTGTAATAAGTGAGTAATTTATTTTTTTTTTATAAAATTAGGGAATATTTTCCAAATTTGAAAAGCTCTGTATATCTTTTTTTTGTGTGTGTATCTTTTAATTTATATTTGGGGAATATGTATTTTTGAAAGTGTGAACTTTTTTTTTTTATACTGGAGATTGAACCCAGGGGTACTCTACCATTAAGCTACGTTTCTATATCCCCAGCCTCCACCTGTTTATTTATTTATTTATTTTTTCAGGGCTGAGAACCGAACTCAGGGCTTTGCGTGTGTTAGGCAAGTGCTCTCTGCCACTGAGCTAAATCCCCAACCCCCACCTGTTTATTTTTTATTTTTAATTTTGAGACAGTATCTAACTAAGTTTCTGAGGATCTTGCTATGTTGCTGAGGCTGTTCTCAAACTTGCAATCCTCTTGCCTCAGCCTCCTGAGTCACTGAGGTTACAGGTGTGTGCTACCCCACCTGGCTGAAAATGTAAATCTTATGTGAACTTTAGTTCAAATGTGTTGTAGCTGATGAACATCTATTTGTTTGGAAAATAATATGAAGCCCATAATATCTGCTTATTGTTATTGGTCACTGAGTAATATTTAGGTAGTTAAAAGTAGCAGGTTATATTCAAATGAAATTGGAAAGGTAGAAAAATGTCTTACTGGTGATGGGAAATAATGAAGAATTTTAAGTGGGATAAATGACTTGGTCTGATAAGTATTTTAGAGTTATCAGTCTACAAGCCTAGAGTATTGGGGTAGGTAAAGCATATGGGAAATAATTCCTACTACATAGAGTTTGATGTCAGAATCAAATGTGTAAATTTCTATATGTTTAATATAATACTTGCATGTAGAAAACAATTAATGAAGTCATATAGATACCTGGAGGAAAGAAAGTACAAAGTCTCTTAGATGGGATCATGCATGAACCAAGAAATAGTGAAATACCAGTAGCACTAGAAAGGTGTAAACAAGAGGACCAGTAGTCAGAGATAAAATCAGAGAGCTACTGGAGGGGCTAGGTCTCCTAAGCTGGAAAAATACTCTGAAAGGGGAAGGCTTTAGAGGGTTTGAGCAGGAAAAGTGACATGATTTGGCCAATGTTTAACAAATTACTCTAGTTGGTCTATTGTGAATGTAAGTGTATACACGAGCAAGAACAAAAGCAAAGATGAGGTTAGTGGCTGTTAAAGCAGTCCAAATCAGAGATTATGATGGTCCAGAGTAGGGAAGGTGGGAAGACTGGGTATTCTAAGTATATTCTGACAGTGAAGGCAACAGGATTTGCTATATAAGAAAAATGGAGAAGTACAGAATAACTCAAATGTTTTTGCCTTAAACAACCAGAAAAATGAAATGATTATTAATGGATACAAGAAAGACTACAGGAGGAAAGAATTTGAATTCCTGAGGGAAATTCAGTGTTAGATTCCTCTGAAATTGAGATGCTTACCACATTCAAGGGGAGAGAAGTCAATAAAGTAGTCAGATAATAAAGTTTGAATTTTAGAACAAAGGCTCACACTGGAGACATTGAGAACAGGCAGCATAGAGGTGATAATTAAAGCTTTGGGAACTAAGAGAAAGTGAGAATAGACAGCAAATTGCAGAGGTGCAAACATTATGTCCAGAAGATGGGGAAATGAGGAGGAACCGACAGAATAAAATGTAGTGTCTGTGGGGTTTGAAGAAACCCAAGGACAGTGGTATCCTTGAAGCTGGAGAAGATGCTTACCAAAACCTACTTCTTCGTGGAGGTGCAAATGCAACGTTCCATTTTGTTTTAACAAATGATAACATCAGGGACAAATATAAAAATAACCAAATATTAATCCAATGTGAGAGTAAATGAACATGAGCTGAATATTTGAGAATAGCATAACAGTACTATTCAGAAAAAGTTTCAAAGTGAAGTGTTAAGTATTTAAAAATCTTAATATTTACTCTCTGTAACTCAGTAAAAAATTGCCTCACTCTTCAAACCTTGAAGTGAATAAATTTGGACAGCAAAAGGTGTATTTTTCTGATTATGTGCACGTAGAAAGCAACTTAGTAGGTAGTTGTACTTTGATTTTATAGCTGGGTTTTTGCCAACTAATGCTTAGCTTGTCCTGTTACCTGAGAATATCAAAACTTTTGCATTTATGATTAAATTTGATTGCTAGGTGTCCTGAAAAACTTTTTTACTGGGAGAACCAGTAATAATTATGATTGGTACTGTGGACTGAACGCAGGGCCTTGAACCTCTGGGCTATCTTCCCACCCCTTTTTAAATTTTATTTTCAAACAGTATCTTGCTAAGTTGCCCAACCTTGCTTCGTGTTCCATCAGTCTCCCAAATAGCTGGGATTACAGGTATGCACCACCATGCCCAGCTAATAATTATGATTTTTTTAAAGATACATTCTTTTGTTATAAATGGGTTTTTATTTAATAGAAAATGTTTTTTCCATTTATAGGTTTCTGAAGGATTGTCATTTTTGCATAGCAGTGTAAAAATGGTTCATGGAAATATTACTCCTGAAAATATAATTTTGAATAAAAGTGGAGCCTGGAAAATAATGGGTTTTGATTTTTGTGTGTCTTCGACCAATCCTTCTGAACAAGAGGTAATGAAAGTTTGTTTTTGATTTTTTTTTTTTTTTAAGAGAGAGGGACAGTGAGAGAGACAGAGAAAGAGAGAAACAACTTTATTTAGTTTTTCACATGGCCTTCGTTGCTCCAACACTTAGTTGTGTACGTGATGCTGGAGTTTGAACCCGGGTCCTCGTGCTTGCCAGGCAAGGACCGAAACCGCTGAGCCACTGCTCCAGCATCTTGAGTTTTTTGAAGCTATGGAAATTTGTGATTTTATCTGAAGTGGACTAGTGAGTTTTTTGTGTAACCTTGATTAATGGGTATGTTACATGTAGGCTATGTGGTATAAAAGTATATTTAAATTTATAGTCTTATAGAAAATTTCTAGTGTCCATTGCACCTAAAAATATGCTTCAGCTCATTAATTCCATAGATGTTAATGTTACTTGAGAAAAGGATGTCTGTCAGAGTTAAATAAATTTTACAGTTATTGGGTTAAATAGGGCTTTTTTCCTGTTCAAATGCTAAATACACCAACATACATTATGAATCTCATTGGGCCATAGAAGCTTCTTTATGTAGCATAACAGCCATAATGATAACAACAATTATTGAAGCATTTTCTAAACACTTTTCATGTATTTGCTTATTTAGTCCTCACAACTACTTACTGGAGTGTAGGAATAATACAAATGAGTAAGTGAGGCTCATAACATGCCTAAGTTTGGGTGGTGGTAAGTGGTAGAGTCAGAATTTGAATTTGGTCTTTCTGCTTCCAAAGCACTTGCTTTTTTTGTGATTAGAATGCCTACATATTCCACACTTTGAGCAAACTTACTTTACATAAATCATTGTTGTTGATTGGTTCCTTATGGCATAGAAGATGTGATATTTCAGGTGTGTAATACATGCAGTTGTTAAAGGATCTATAATTTGACCTAAGATTTATAATTTAAACAGCCATTTTTAAAGGGGAATGAGAATTGGTGTGGGTCAGGCACTGTATTAGGTCTGATTTCTATACATTTGTTTAATTTTTGCTATGGCATTTGAACCTATTAACTAAATTACATAGCTGGTTAGTGAAAGAACAAGGTTTCAAACAGTAGTTTCCATACAATCCCATAAAACTTAAAGCCTCTATATCAAAAAAGATGAGCCAGACCTTTGTATGTTCATATTCCATTTTATATTGATAATCTATCTTCTAGAAGATAATTTAATAATCTCAGGAGTTTTTGAGAATTCTTATCTCTCAGTTGATTGCATATACTTTCCATATTTGGGAATTTAGTAATTTTAGAATTGATGATAATGGCATTTTTACTTATATGACTTAGAAGAAATTTAAAGATAGATTGCTTGATATACTTTGCTTTCATTTGAAATGTTTAATCAATGTCATTACTTTTCTGTCTTCTACAGCCTAAGTTTCCTTGTAAAGAATGGGACCCAAATTTACCATCATTGTGTCTTCCAAATCCTGAATATTTGGCTCCTGAGTACATACTTTCTGTGAGCTGTGAAACAGCCAGTGATATGTATTCTTTAGGAACTGTTATGTATGCTGTATTTAACAAAGGGAAACCCATGTTTGAAGTCAACAAGCAAGATATTTATAAGAGTTTTAGTAGGCAGTTGGATCAGGTATTTGTTATCATTTGCTTACACTGAAAATTTATTAAATATTTCTTTTTTCCTGAAATGTAGCCAAAATTCTTAAAGCAGTTGAATGGCTCATTTCAAGTTATTATAAAATCAGTTTAATAAAAATAATTTCTATAAATAATGAAAACTAGTTAAAGTTTGTTACTACAGCTTTAATCATGGCATTTACCAGTGTGAATATTGAAATATGTTCTAAAATATTGGGCATTTTATTTTAGGGATGGAAACAATTTTAGATATTAAAGATAAATGTTTTAATTTGTAACAGTAAAGTTAGCATTTTGTTTAATCTAAAATGAAATTTTAAAGTTTCTTAAATACACTGTTCTTATAAATGCATATTGTTTTGAATATTTTACACTCATATTTACTGTTATCACTGTTGAATAGTTGAGTCGTTTAGGATCTAGTTCACTTACAAATATACCTGAGGAAGTTCGTGAACACGTGAAACTATTGTTAAATGTAACTCCAACTGTAAGACCAGATGCAGATCAGATGACAAAGGTGAGTGCACACATATTTCTGCATTAGTGGACAAAAAAATAAAAGAGTTAAAATGCATTAAGTTCTTCTAAAGTGAGATTTAGTCACTAGGATGACATCTGTGTTCTTGAATATATTAAATATTCGACTTCTTTTAATCTTAAACAGCTAAATAATTTATGTACATAATTGCTATGATAGAAAAGTAAGATTTCAAATAAACAGTCCTACTAGTCACAAGTATGTATGCAGGCATTCAGAATTCCCAGAAAACTCATAGTCCTTTGTTTCATGCATATAAGAATGGGTTTTAATAAATAACTAGTACACTCTATGCCGTCAAGATAATTTTACTTAATCTTTCAATATTTTCAAGGTTTATGTATATAAAAAAATTGTTGGCCAGCGAATTCAAAGATACTAATTCTGAAGATTTGAACTTGAAAAGAAAAATAATTTATGTTCTTATTATGATTTTTATAATTAGAATTTCTATTAAAGTGGTCTTTAGTATCTTGCTGTTTCTGAATATATATATATATTTTACCATATTGTGGCAATTTCAGATATGAGAAGTACTTTCAGCTTAATACTTATAAAAATAATTTATTTCCATATTTTTAGATTCCCTTCTTTGATGATGTTGGTGCAGTTACACTTCAATATTTTGATACCTTATTCCAAAGAGATAATCTTCAGAAATCACAGTTTTTCAAAGGACTGCCTAAGGTTCTACCAAAACTGCCTAAGGTTTGTTGTTGATTGGTTTATTATAGTCAGAATTTTTTAATTTAAAGTGTACTTTCACTTACTGTAATAACTTTTATAAAGAAATAATACAGCTTTTGCCAGAGGTACATAAATGACTATAAAAAGTTGCAGACTGAAGCCAGAAAATAATTATGGTCCAAAAATAAGTGGGATTTAAAAATTGGATATAAAATGTCAGGTTGTAAACTCCATATGTGAGCTCACTGCTTCACCAGTAGCTGAGGAGCTGCTTCTGTGTTGATGCCAGCTTTTCCAATTCCCGCAACTTCCTTTCTCTAACTTATTCAATCATAGGTGTAAAGTAGTCTTAAAAAGTGTTGGTGAATGCCAAAGAAAGGCACTGATTGTAAAATTAGTAATTCTTAGTTGCAAAAATGTTTCCAGTGTGTGATCCGTCAGGTAGCTTTTTGTTACATTACCTACTATTTGTCTAACCACTAACTTAGAGAGTAAAGAGGGGGCATAAAATATTGTCCCTGCTCTCAAGACCAATTTCAACTATAAATTATATGGTCACCTTGCTTAAAGGTAATAGATGTTTCAATGTTAATACTAATAATGAAATAAATTTTGGTTTTATAAAAACATCTTTGCCTTTCAGCGTGTCATTGTGCAGAGAATTTTGCCTTGTTTGACTTCAGAATTTGTAAATCCTGATATGGTACCTTTTGTTTTGCCTAATGTTTTACTGATTGCTGAGGAATGCACCAAAGAAGAATATGTCAAATTGATCCTACCTGAACTTGGCCCTGTATTTAAACAGCAGGAGCCAATCCAGGTATGTTGTAGGTATTTTTGCGTATTTATCTGTTGTTATTCATGATAATGACTATTACTGAAAACAAAAGAAGTGAATATGTGACTTTTTAAAAATTGAGGTAAGACTTGATTTTTTCATTAGTTACAAGCTACTTTTCATATGTTTGAACTATTCCTAAAATTATAATTAAACTTTGCAGGTATGAGATAGTAACTTTTCTGAGTTACTATCTCAGAAAATAGATTGCAGTGAAATTTTGCATGTTTTATTTTGTTCCCAGCTGACTTTATTGAAAGTTATAGGTTAAGGACAAGAAATATTATTTTTTCTCCTTTATTTTTTAAGTGTTTTTCCTTATTTTGTTATTCTGGTCTTAAGTTGATACATGATTTATGGCATTTGTTTATCTTTTGCTAATAAACATTTTCATTAGAAGAGGGAAATGCTTAGTGCACCAGAGAAATAATGTGTATATTCTTATTAGGTGAAAGAAAGTTAATCTCTAATGTAGACTCTTTAAAAGTATGTGTTTGCCAGATAGAAGGTCGTTTTGGATTTAAGAGCAGTGGGGTCACATACCTGAATTTGAATCTGGGATTTTTTTTATCTTTTTGTTTGAAGTATAACTTGATTTAATCCTTACCATTTAAAACCTTCCACTTCCTCATTTCTAAAATGAAAGGAGTTGTTGAGATGAAATGAACTTTTGTGGCACATATTGTGTGTTTCTGCCGCTATATTGCAATAGCATATTTGTCAACTATCAGCTATTTGATGTAATTTTGTTTGACTCAGTAGTCCCTTGCTTGAAAAAAGGGGAACAGAAGGCAGCCTGTGGCTAGGATTCTTAGGGACTAGGGAAGGAGCAAGTGAGGGAGCTGTAACCTTTGCAACAGGATTTCCCATCAAAGCATTAGGAGGGAAAGTTTGTGGAGTTATATATTCCCCAAGCTATGTATCAGTAAAGATAGTGTCCTAAGAGACATAATCTGAATTTTTATTTGCCACTATTGTTGGTATTTTTAGTGAAAAATTCCTCCTGAATTTTTTTTTGTACCAGGGATTAAATCCAGGGGTGCTTAACTACTGAGCCATATTCTCAACCCTTTTTATATTTCATTTTGAGACAGGGTCTTGCTAAGTTGCTGAGGCTTTCAATGTATAATCCTTCTGCCCCAACCTCCTGGGTTGCTGGGATTATAGGCATGTGCCACCACACCTGACACTCCTGAAACTTCTTAACTGAGTGTTGGCAAAAAAAAAAAAAAAAAAAAAAGTATTCTGTGTGAATAGAAGGGGCAATTTGATCCTTACAATTTAGGTATGTGGAGGCAGCCAGGTGGTGGTGGAGGGAACAATATGAGGGATAATTAAAATACTTCTTTCTAGAATTTTTCCATATAGATCTTTTTATGTCTCTACCCTATCTTGTACTTCATAGAAGCCAGTGATGGATTGTACTGTGGGACATCTAACTCTGTTGCCCTCAGACTTTTTTTTTTTACAATAGCTTTTCAGATAATTGGTACTTATGGGTGAGTGATGTATTACTATAGATGTATGAGAGTTAGGGAAAAAGTCTTTATTTGAATGATTAAACTGAGAGCAGATGTTAAATATTATTGCTTCTAGAAATGTAAGAGACTTGATTTCTGTTTTTGTTTTCCATGCCTTCAGGCAAGCAACATGGTGAGTGTCAAAGTATATAACTTATTCTTTTGAAAAAATGTTAAATTTTGCCACATTTTGAATCTCTTTTAATACATTTTCCCATTTTTCTAAACAGATTTTGTTGATTTTTCTACAAAAAATGGATTTGCTACTAACCAAAACCCCTCCTGATGAGATAAAGAACAGTGTCTTACCCATGGTTTATAGAGCACTAGAAGCTCCTTCCATTCAGATCCAGGTATGGATACTTGTTTTTTTTTTTAATGTTGATTTTGATTCTTAAAGCAGAAAAAAGAAGTAAAGTACATTTTTAGGTTTAATTCATAACTTTTTATATGAATTTCAAAGTAAATATATTTATTGAATTACATTACTGATGTACTATTATTGAAATGTATCTCTTAACTATAAAGAATCAGTTGGTAAATACCTGTTTCATAAACTAGACGTGTTGCTTTTTTGTTTGTTTGAGAGTGAGAGAGAAAAAATCAATTTGATTTGTTTTTCCATCTGGTTCCTGTTTCTCTGACACTCAGTTGCGTATGTGGTGCTGGGGTTTGAACCTGGGTCCTTGCGCATGCCAGGCAAGCATTCCAACCTCTGAACCACTGCTCCATCCCAACCTGTTGTTTTTATTTGTCAGAAATTACTATTGTGGAAGAAAATTTGGTTTATTGTAGCTTGAATTTTTGTTTATCTTCTTTCTAACTGGATAATTATGAATGAAGATTTAAAAAGATCAATGTGACCTTCTTATGAAAGCATTAGGCATTTCCCATACTCATGCTTGGTAACTCAAATTTATTTAGAAATGCTGTTTGTTTTGTAGTACAGTAATTTAGTATAATCATCCTTACTGTGTGTATAATCACACTTTTGTCACTGACTGTGGGTTCCTGTGTTTTCTATCAGAAGAATTGGGTAAAGACACAATTAGGACAGGAGCAAGACTGTATTTCTTATGCTTGAGCACAAGGACGGCGTCATGTAGGAATAGAAATCAAGCAGAGAATACGTGTACAGCTTTTATGGCATCTGCAAGATAGGCAGGGTCCATTGTCTTGATGCCATCATGTCTAGAGGTGGGTTTTAGTTGCACTCTTGTCTTTGTCATGCTTCTTCATGTGACACTTGTCTCATTGTCAACTTAACCTCCACCTTGTATGCTTTTTAACTATGCTATTAAAGGTAACTGTAGATTACTTTAATGACTGTTCTACATATGCATTTGCCACTTACCACCTGGAATTTGTTCCTTACCATCTGGGGAAATCCCTAATGTTATTTTCATAACAGGAAAAACTTGTGGTGTTTCAGCAGGTTTGATTTTAGTAACCTTGTCTTGTCTGTCTCTGGCTTCTTGGTGTTTCTGCTTACTACATACTTTCAGAAGGCTGAGCTAATTTCCCAACCTCCCATCTTTTGGTGTATTATCTTAATTTTGTAGCTTTGAAGATATTGGTCCACTGTTTAATTCCTAAGTTTTTGTATGTCTGTTAACCGTGTAAGACTGAGAGCTGACTTCTTGTCTAATTTTTCCATGAGAGATTTTTCTCCCTGATTCCTAAGTGGTCCTGCTTTCAATGGGTGTCCCCAGCTGTCTCATTTTTGTCTTACAAAGGAGATCTTAAAACAACTTAGCAAAACTGTTTGTTCTGTAGTCTTTACTATTAAAATTTTGGTTCTTTGGGTTCTCTTATGTGGAAAAACATTCTGGATTACTGGTTGGGCACAGTGGTGCATGCCTATAATCTCAGTGACTCAGGAGACTGAGGCAAGAGGATTGCAAGTCTGAGGCCAGCCTCAGTAAATTATCTAGGCCCTAAGTAATATAGTGAGAGCCTGTCTCAAAATAAAATATTAAAGAGTACTAGGGATGTAGCTTAGTGGTAAAGCTCTCCTGGGTTCATTGTCTAGTAACACCTCTCCCCAAAACAAGTATAAGTTAATTTTTTCACTTTGGAAAATATGCGTATGTTAAGAATATCTCATTGCACAAATGGCTTCATATTTGAAAGTTATAGTCTTTTTTTTTTTTTTTTTTAAAGACATCATGGATTGAACCCAGGGCCTTTAGCATACTAGGAAAGTGGTCTACCACTGAATTACATCTTCAGTCTCAAAAGTTTATAGTCTTTTGGCCAGTAAAGA
>PVKS010003900.1:26847-57793 GCA_004027875.1 Aplodontia rufa
AAAAAAAAAAAAAAAAAAGAAATTCTAATAAAGAAAAACAGAATTTTAAATTCTGAAAGTTATTAAAATGTTTTTGCTTTTTTTTTTAATGAACCTAGTTGGACATATTTTAGGTCACTTTTTAAACTTATTTCAGTCTTTGTAAGTTTATCCAAGAGTGTGAGATTGATGTCAGATTTTTCCCCTCTTATGATTAGACCATGGGATAAGAGAGGAAGGTGTGCTTAGCTCTGGTTTTCAGGTCTTTAAAGAGTTGTAATTATAGCCTCTTGAAACAGAGAAGGCCCAGTGCAGTCAAGCAGGTTTTATGTTCAGTGAAATTGAGGAGGGAGGAAGGTTGACTGATGTAAAAGGCAATTTTTCTTCATAGTTAGACAAACAAGTGTCAGCCAGTATATTGTTAAAATAGTTAATATATAGTTGAGTAGTACAACTTTGATAAATTTTGAAAATCAGCATATTTGATTCAATATAAATCTTAAATCATCAGTCTACTTAACTAGTTTCAATATTGGCTGGTAAGAATTTGATGAAGTTTATCTAGTTGAGAGTGTTCTAGAGAAAGTAAGAAAGGAGAATCTTTTCCTTAGTCTTCATGCAAGTTGAAGCCCAGAATATAATTTTTGAAATTCATTTCTCATTTATTTAGTTTTGTTACCAAGCAGTGCTTAACTCTGAGCCACACCCCAGCCCTTTTATATTTTTATTTTTAGACAGGGTTCTTGCTAAGTTACTTAGGACCTTGCTAAATTGCTGAGGCTGGCTTTGAACTTGGGGTCCTCTTCCTCAGCTTCCCACGCCGCTAGGATTACAGGTGTACACTACTGCCCCCAGCTCTGAAATTCATTTATAAGTTGAAGTTTGTTTGTTTGTTTTTAAATAGAGAGGGATAGTCAATGAGAGAAAGAGAGAATCAATTTTATTTAGTTTTTCATGTGGCTTTTGCTTCTCTGAAACTTGTATACGCGGTGCTGGGGTTTGAATTCATGTACTTGGACATGCCAGGCAAGTGCTCTAACCGCTGAGCCACCGCTCCAGCCCCTAAATTGGAGTTTTAAAACTAAAGTTTGATTGTAAATATTTAAGAGACTAGAGGTAGTTCTGAAATGTATTTGGAAATGTAGTAGATGGTACACAAAAGGTAGGGTCCTTAAATTGGAAGCATTATAAAAATATTTCTGACAAAGGTCTTTGAAATTGTTCACATTTTAAATTAAGAATAGAAGCTGTGTTCATCACCCTGACCACCAGTTATAGAGAAAACGTAAAATAAGAAGCAGAAGTTCCTGAGAATTTGCTGAGGAAATTCCTTGAGGTTTTATTTTGTTTCTTTCATTCTCCTGTAAGTTCTTCATCCTGTTTGCTTATAGGGAGGAAAGAGCTCCCTAAATATTAGATATTATTTAAGTTTTATCTTTTTGTAACCTTTTGCCCTGGATTTGATTATATTCATAGAGCACTTTTGTTTTGCTTTTCAGTAATACAAGCATTAGGGGCCTTTGGCTGAAAGTTTGTCTTGTCTTTTTTTGCTCCTCTTTTAAAGGCTGACCTTCCCTAATAAAGCATAATAATAGGAGCACAGTGTTTCACTGTCTGCTAACCCTTGTTCTTTTATCTCATGTGTGGAAAGTTTTCCCTTAAATGTAGCTTGTATTTTGACTTCAAATATTTTTTGTTTTAACTGACACACAACAACTGTGCAGGGTGACGTTTCAATGCTATGTGTAAAGATCAGATTAGGGTAATATCTACCACCTTAGACATTTAACATTTCTTTCTCTTTTTTTTTTTTTTTTTAAGAGAGAAGGAAAGTGAGAGAGACAGAGAGAATCGATTTTAATTGAGTTTTTCACATGGCTTTCATTGCTCCAACACTTAGTTGTGTACGTGGGTGCTGGGGTTTGAACTCCTGTACTTGTGCATGGCAGGCAAGCGCAGCAACTGCCCAGCCACCGCTCTAGCCCTGTTTTGTTTTGTTTTAAGAGGGGGGGGGGAATGAATTGCATTTATTTTTTCATCTGGCCTTTGTTTCTCAGACACTTAGCTGTGTATGTGGTACTGGGGTTTGAACCCAGGACCTTGTGCACACCATGCAAGCACTCCAACTGCTAAGCCACTGCTCAAGCCCATTTATCATTTCTTTATATTAGAAGTATTCTAGATTCTCTCTATCTCCTATTTTTGTTGCTGTCAGCCATAGTTATCCCATTGTGCTGTAGAACGTTGCAAGCTCTTCCTCCTATCTAGCTGCACCCCTGTACCATTCACCATCCTGCTCCACCCCCATGGCTTTCCAGGCTCTGATCACCACTATTCTGTTCTTTACTTCTGTGAGATCAATTTTTTATCTTCCACGTATAACTGAGAATATGCAATATTTGTTTTAGTGCCTGACTTATTTCCTTAACACAATGCCTTACAGTTCCCTCCATGATGCTGAAAATAACAGAATTCCATTCTTTTTTATGGTTGAATAATAGTCATTCATTTTGTACACATACCGCATTTTCTTCGTTTATACATTGGAGTATACCTAGATTTTTATTTCTTGGCTTTTGTGAATAGTACTGCAGTAGACATGCAAATGCAGGTGTCTTTTCAAGGTATTGTTTTCCGTTCCTTTGGATATATACCCACTAGAAGGATTGCTGGATTATAATTTAGTTCTATTTGTAGTGCTTTGATGAACCTCCATTTTTTTTTTTTTGCCATAATGGCTGTACTAAATTGCATTCCCATCAATAGTGCATGAGAATACCGCTTTCTCTGCGTCCTCACCTGTAGCTTATGTTTCTTATCTACAAATTACTCAATTATTTTAGTTCTGAGTAGGTACAAGCATGTGACATGTTTATACCTCTTAAACATGTAACAGGTTTATACCACTTATATCTGTCTTTGGAAATTTGGGAATAAGAACAAATAAAAGACATGCCAGTATTTTGGTAACTTTTTCTTAGTAGTTAATTCATTTCTGTCTGCTAACTATAAGTGAATAGCTTCAGAGTTTGCCTGATATTGTCAGTAGATTCTTTCCTGATGTACATTTGCACTTCCATTTTCCTTAGTAATGCCTATCCTCCTGTGCTTTGCTATAAGGATCATTTGCCAGTTAGTTCTCAGGCCATTTCTTCTACCTTATCTCATTGAATCCTCCAACTCCCAGTCTCCCTCATTTCCTGTTATTACCATTCCGTCTTAAAATGATTTATTTTTGATGTTGAAGCTTGAACCCAGGGCCTCAAGAATGAATGATAACCATGTGTTCTATCACTGAGCTATACTTTCAGCCTATAATCATATTGTGGCGTCACATTAGTTAGCAAAAATGTTTTAAACTTTTTTCCTATTTTTATGCGTTATGTTTTCAGAATTTGGAAGTATAAGTGTACCTTGGTATCTGTGGGCGATTGGTTCCAGGATCCCCTTAGATACTAAAATCTGCAGATGCTGAATTCTATATAAAATACCATAGTATTTGAATGTGACCTACATGTATTCTCCTATATACTTTAAATTATCTCTAGATTATATTATATTTATATTAGATAAATATAATTTATCTAATATATTTATGTTAGATAAATATAATTCTTAAAACAGTATAAATCTATCTAAATAGTTGTATTGTTTAGGGAATAATGCCTTTTTGAAGTCTGTACATGTTCAGTACAATTATTTTTTTTCCTCAAATATAAATTTTTTTTAAAGGGAGAAGAACAGTGAGAGAAAGAATCAACTTCACCTAATTTTTCATGTGACTTTCATTGCTCCGATGCTTTGTTGTATGTGTGGTGCCGGGGTTTGAATTTGCGTCCTCACTCATGCCAGGCAAGCGTGGAACTGCTGAGCCACCACACTTGAGGGCCCCCCCTTTTTTTAGCTCTCAGATATTTTTGATTTTGATTGATTGAATTCATGTATGTGGAATTCGAATGCAGAGAGAACTGTACCTAAAACTATAAAGAAAAGTAAAATCTTTTCTCAGAAAGGACTACCCATGGTTAACATTGATTCCAGATGCATTATTCTAGTCTTTTTTCTTAGCCTTATATAGGTAGATGCATGAACACAAAATTTTTTTAAAGTTTTTTTTTTTCAAAGAAAGAGGGGACAGTGAGAGAAAGAACCAATTTTTTATTTAGTTTTTCATGTGACTTTCATTACTCGAACACTTTGTTGTGTACGTGGTGCTGGGGTTTGAACTTGTGTACTCGTGCATGCCAGGAAAGCTCTAACTGCTGAGCCACCTCTCCAGCCCCTGAATACAAAATTTTTAAAAATTGAAATTTTACGATGCTGTCTTAATACATTTTCTCCTCAATATTTTTAAATACTCTGAGTTTTTTTTTTTTAAAGGCTTTGTATTATGTACTGTTATGGGGATGTATGTAACAGCCAAGTTATCTGTTAATTAAAAAGAAATATTTTTACATGATTTTGTACTTCATTTTTCCTTATGAAAGATAACAGAATTCGTGTGTGCTTATTTTTAAGGGGGCTGGGATTGCAGCTCAGTGGTAGAGCCCCATGCTTGGAATGCATTGGTTTCTGAGTTCAATCCCCAGCACTCACAACTAACAAACAAGGATTTGTGTTATTAAGGAACGAGATTAGGAATTAGATCAGGGAGTTTTGAATACTTTATGCTAGTTATTATATGACTTTTGTTGTTTTTGGATATTTGTTTTTTACGTTTGAGATGGGGTCTTGATATGTTGCCCAGGATGATCTCTTAACTCTTGGGCTAGTCAAATGAACCTCTCACATCAGCCTCCTTAATGCTGGGACTGAAGGGGTGCACAGTTGTTTCTGGCTTAATGATCTAGTATAATTTCAAGTAAGGTCTTCTGAGTCCTTTTGTAAAACTAAAGTATTTGTAGCTATTTTCTTCATTGAAGAATTATTACTATTATTTTTAAAGAGAGAGGGACAATGAGGGAGACAGAGAAAGAGAAACAACTTTCTTTAGTTTTTCACATGGCCTTATTTGCTCCAACACTCAGTTGTGTACGTGGTGCTGGGCTTTGAACCTGGGTCCTCGTGCTTGCCAGGCAAGCGCCGAAACCACTGAGCCACCACTCCAGCCCCACATTGAAGAATTATTGAGAGAACCAAATAACATATGTGGAAACTTATTTTAAACTGACAAATGAACCATACAACTGCAAAATGTCTTTAATATGTGACATAAAGAATGAGAGAATATTTTTCTAAGATTGATCAGATTTATTTTCTTAATAGGAGCTCTGTCTAAACATCATTCCAACCTTTGCAAATCTTATAGACTACCCATCCATGAAAAATGCTTTGATACCAAGAATTAAAAATGCCTGTCTACAAACGTCTTCTCTTGCTGTAAGTAACTGCATGTTAATTTTTGTTTTATTCAGTAATTTAACTGATTATCTCATTGTTTAATAACTGTTATATTTTTTGTCTTGACTATTTGTACCTGCGTATAGTATTATAAAAGTGAGCTATAATTTTTTCGATATGTAATTTATAATATTGCATCCCAAACCTTACTCCTTCCTGGCTCCCTCTCTTTGAGTACCTCAGTAGAAAAGTTGAGTGATTAGTTTTCTCTTAATCCTTTTCTTTTTAACTCATAATATGTTGTGTTGTTGGTTTTAAATTAATCACGAAAGTTAAACTTGGTGTGTAAGCCTAAAAAGTTTTTGAATGACTTCCTTTCATAAATTTCCTTTTATTCGTCTATCTCAAAATTTTTTATTCCCCACTTGACCACTTTCAGAAAAAAATAGAGTATAGTAAAGCAGAAAGTTAATATGAGTACAAGTAGGGGAAAGAGTTGTACTAAAAACATAGATGAAAGGTAGTTGTGTCCTTTGAATACAAAATTTTAACATTAAGTTACTTGTTAGTCAACAGTTAAACAGCATAGTTTTCATTATTCATTAAGTTACTTGTTAGTCAACAGTTAAACAGCATAGTTTTCATTATTTCACACCAAGAGTAGTAAAGTCCCCAACCTTTTCTCTGACATTAAATGAAGAATATATCCCTTTTTTTTTTTTTTTTAAAGAGAGAGGGACAGTGAAGAGAGAGAGAGAATCAATTTTTATTTAGCTTTTCATGTGGTCTTCTTTGCTCCTAGACTTCGTTGCGCATGTGGTGCTGGGGTTTGAACTCTCATACTTGCACATGCCGGGCAAGCGCTGTAACCACCGAGCCTCTGCTCCAACCCAGTATATCCCATTCTTAACATTTATTAAGAATTTATCACAATGATATATGAATATAAAGTAATGTTCAATACTTTCAAATAGCTTTAGAAAAGAGGGAGGAACATCTTTCCTTTGCCTGACTAGTTCTTTATATTGATGTTTGATAGTGTATTGTTAAATTTGAACTTTGCAAAACTTGTTCTTTAGTGATCTCATCCATCTTTATCTGATGGAATGTTATTTAAATAAAATAAACATTAGCTTAATATGATTATAAGCAAAAAAAGGTGTAAATGACATGATTTTACTTTGTAGTTATCTAATCCATTTTTTTTTTTTAATAGAGAAAAGGAAAGTTAGAGGAAGGGAATCAGTTTTATTTAGTTTCTCATGTGACATTCGTTGCTCTGACACTTTGCTGTGTATGTGGTGCTGGGATTTGAACCCAGGTCCTTAGATGTAAGGCAAGCGCTGTAACCGCTGAACCACTGTTCCAGCCCTATCTAATTCCTTTTAATTCGTGTTTTTTGGTAGAAAGGCTTGATGTGGAAAACAACACCAAAATGGGGTGAAAAATCATTACCGAAATGAACAAGCATGAAGTGAAATGAAGTTAAGAACCTTGAGTTCACTTTGATATTAACTACCTTTGTGGCTTTGAGCAGTTCCTTTTACCTGAGTCTGTCTTCATCATTGTTAAAAGGATTTCAAAGGCAGTCCTTTTCTTTGAAGTTCTCAGATATTATGATTGAATTTTCAAAATAGATTGAAAACTGAATTTTAACCTGTATATTGCTATCAAAATACCATTTCAAAAATCTTATTACTTTATCTTATGGTAATATACATTTATTTTAGCATACATTTTCTGAAAGTATACATACTAGTTCAGTTTTGAGTACTTTGATTGTTAGATTTTATACCAAATATTTTTCCAAAAAAGTAGAGTGTGACCATTATGTGAAATTCTCCTCAAAAAAAAATACTGTGCTGATATTATTTAAAAATCATTTATTACTAAATTGTCTTTGATGCAAGATTAGGGTGCATAGAATGCTCATGAATAATATATGCTAATGATGGGGATGATTATGTAGTGAAGTATTGTACATTTGCAGGGATATTATATAGCTTTGGAAGCATAGGAACTTGAATGAAATGATGTTTTTTAATGCCCACTCTGTTAAAGGTACTGACTGAAAAAAAATATGCTAACTGGTCCTTAGAGATGTGTTGTTTACAAGAAGTTATAAGGTTCATAAATGTATTTGTAACGCTAACTAGAATGGATTTACATTTTATGTGTCACTTTTTTTAAAGAGAGGGACAGTGTGAGAATCAATTTTACTTAGTTTTTCACATGGCTTTTATTGCCTGGACTTTTGTTATGTACACGGTGCTGAGGTTTGAACCCATGTCCTTGCCCATGCCAGACAAACGCCATAACCGCTGAGCCACCACTCCAGCCCAATGTGTATCACTTTTTAAGGGCCTCTCTTTTTTTCTGAGTATTGAACCCAGGGGACCTCAACCACTGAACCACATCCCCAGTCCTTTTAATTTTTTATTTTGAGACAGGGTCTTGCTAAGTTGTTCATGGCCTTGCTAAATTGCTGAGGTTGGCTTTTAACTTGGAATTCTACTGCCTTGGGCTCACCAGTCACTGGGTTGTAGGTGTGTGCCATCATGCCCAGTTCTAAGTACATTTTAGATAGTATGTTTCAGTGCTCCTGTTTACCTTCAGAGTGGCAAATGTGAATTTCTGAATTCATATACACATTGTCTAAGGTTTAAAAATTCTAACTAGGTGGGTTGGAGCTCAGCAGTAATGGCACTTGCCTGGCATGCACAAGGACCCAGGTTCAAATCCCAGCACAGTATACACAATTAAGTGTCAGAAAAACAAAGGCCAGATGCAAAAATAAATAAAATTGATTCTCTCTCCCCGCACCCTGTCTTTAAAGAAAAGAAAAAAAATCTAGGAAATTTGTGAAACGTGTCATGACTTAGTTATATCTTTTTTTTTTTTTTAAGAGAGAGGGATAGTCATTTTTTTTTAATTTAGTTTTTCATGTGACTTTCATTGCTCCAACACTTCATTGTGTATGTGGTGCTGGGGTTTGAAACTAGGTCCTTGCACATGCCAGGCAAATGCCATAACTACTTAGCCACTGCTCCAGCCCCCCCATTTCTTTTTAAAGAGAGAGGTACATAGAGAGAGAGAATCAATTTTACTTAGTTTTTCATGTGGCTTCCATTCTTCCAACACATAGTTGTGTATGTGGTGCTGGGATTCAAACCCAGGTCCTCACACATGCCAGGCAAGTGCCACAAATGCAGAGCCACTGCTCCAGCCCTGCAGTTATATCTTAATATTGAAAAATAAAGAAAAATAAATTTTACACAGGTAAACTTCTCCAAGGGCAAGATTTATCCATGACTTCTGTGATTAATATTTTATGTATCATAAAAGAAATGAAATTAAATCATTATTTACAGTTTCTCTTAAAAATACATGCACATATATATATTCCAGTAGTCTGACAATTTAAGCCTTCATATATCATTATGAATTTTTAATATTTCTCACTTAAATTTCAGAAAACTCGGTTTTTCAGAAATGGAAAATTATTATTATCACTTTTCTTCTACAAATATGGTATGATTTTAACCAAATTATTTTCATTATTTTCTGCTTCTCTTAGTGTACTTTTTTTTAAACCAGGATTTTATTAATACTATGGGTCCTGATATAAAGGTATTCTATTTTAACAGATGCCAGCTAAAAACTAGGGTGTGACTTGTTTATCAAAGATTGAGTCTGGTTTTTAAAACTTTTTTATTTTTTGGATTGAACCTAGGGGTGCTTAACCACTAAGCCACATCCCCAGCCTTTTTTTTTTTTTTTTAGAAAGTAAGAGAGAGGAATGTATGATTAAGTTTTCTAAATATTAATTAGAGAAATGCAAATCAAAACTCCATTAAGATTTCAGCTAAGGACTGGAGTGGTGGCTCGGCAGTTATGGCATTTGCTTGGCATGCATGAGGACGTGGTTTTAAACCCCAGCACCAGGTACACAACCAAGTGTCACAACAATGAAAGCACATGAAAAACTAAGTAAAATTGGTTCTCTCTCTCTCTCTCTCACTCTCACTGACTCTCTCTCTTTAAAAAGAAAAAAAAAAGATTTCACCTCACTCCAGTCACATTGGCAAAAATGAAGAATGTAAACAATAACAGATGCTGGAGGGGTTACGGGTTACAGGGATATAGGAAAACTAGCACACTGTTGATGAAACTACAGACTGGTACAGCTGCTCCAGAAAGCAGTGTGGGATCTCAAATATTAAGGTTGGATTCACTGTACAATCCAGCTATCCCTCTACTGGGTATTTTCCCTGAAGAGCTAGAATCAGCACATTATAGTGATACAGCAAAATCAGCGTTCGTAGTAGCTCAATTTACAATAGCTCAATTATGGAACCAACCCAGATGCCTGTAACTGGATAAATGGATGCAAAATCTGTGGTGTGTGGTGTGTATACACACGCACACACACACACAGTGGAATTCTTCTCAGCTCTTAGCAACAATGATTTTGAAGGTAAATGCACAGCAATGGAAGGAATTATGCTGAGTGAAATTAGCCAAACCCAGAGACTCAAGGGTCATATGTTTTTCCTCATTTGTGGAGGCTAGAGCAAAACCCAGGCTTGGGTGGAAGGTCAAGCTCATGTACTAGACTCACCAAAGTGGAGGCAACACAAAATCTAGGGAAACCATAGATATGCGTGTGCATGGGGGAGATGGGAGGGATCTGTAAGCTTACTCTTTACTCCCCCCAGAAGCCAAATAATACTTATGCAATCATCTAATTCTGGAAAATGCATAATCATACATATATACACACATATACACATACATATACACACACACACACACACACACACACACACATATATGTGGGGGTGCGAGGGCATTTATATCTGTTATTGGGGGAAAATATACGGGAGTCAAGTGACTGGTGCGTGGGTGATGGGATGATTCTGGAATAGGATGGGGCATCATATTGTTGCTACATATCCATTTACGATTGTACAACAACTCAATAAAATTAAAAAGAAATGAAAGCAAAGTACAATAATATTAAAAAAATAAAGAGAAAAAGAATTTTATTTATTTTTTCATCTGGTTTTTGTTTTTCAGACACTTATTTGTATATGTAGTGCTAGGGTTTGTACCTAGGTCCTTATGTATACCAGGACAGTGCTCCACATGACTAAGCCACAGCTCTACCCTCCGCCCCCTCAGCCCTTTTTGTTTTAATTTTGAGACAGGGTCTCTCTAAATTGCTTTGGGCCGCTTTGAACTTGATGCCGTCTTCACCTCCTGAGCTGCTGGGATTACAGGCATGTGCCACCACACCTAGCTTGAAGTCCTGTTTTAGTAACTGTGTTAAAGATATATTCAGAACTTGAAAACTATATATTAGACAAATATGGATAATTTGAAATGTGAAAATATTTAGTTTAAGAATGAATTGAACCAGAGTTAAAGTAAAATATTGGAATTCTTGTGAAACCTACAGTTGGTGGGGGGAATGTATTACTTTTCATAACTGAAATGTTCCCGGTCCATGCATATATAGTTAAAGTTTCTCAAGTTCTCATCACTTTATTTAATATAACACAGAAATGAGGTCATTTCTTATCTTTGTCTAACTAGTATCCTGGTAAAGCAATCATAAATTCTTTGTGAAACAAGTCAGGAAAATTAGAATAAGTGAATTTGCTGTGTTAATATAACATGGCTTTTTTAAAATTCATTCAACATAATCTTACATATATAGGAGGGAATCATTGCCACAATCATTAACACATGCATAATGACAATAGTAAGCCAAGGCTGATGCCAGTTCATGATCTCCCCTCTTTAGGTTCCCCCTGATCCCATGTTTCCCCTACTTTACCCCCATCTTAGTTGGGCTTCTCATGGAAGTCAAAGGTTCCCCCCTGGGTTGATAACCCCCCTGCTCCCTCCCTCCAGCTGCCTTGATTTCCCTCTTATTCCCACTCCCTCTCCCTTCATCCCTCCCTTCATCCCCCAGTGTCATAGGCAAGATTCCCCCTGCTCGTGTAAAAATTCACCCATGTTGAGGTTATTGTTAGCTTAGCCAACTTTCAGTCTGTTTCTGATTGTATTCTAGCTTCCACATACGAGAGAAAACATTCAGCCCTTCAGTCTCTGAGTTTGGGATATTTCACTCAGCATAATTTTTTCCATCTCCATCTATTTGGCTGCAAATAACAGAGTAGAATACCATTGCGTATATGTACCACAGTTTTTGAATCCACTCATCCAGTGAGGGGCAGCTGGGTTGGTTCCATAGTTTAGCTATAGTAAATTGAGCTACTAAAAACATTGATGTAGTTGTATCTCTGTAATATGCCGATTCTAGCTCTTTTGGGAAAATATCCAAGAGTGGGATAGCTGGGTCATAAGGTGGTTCCAGCCCTAGTTTTTTGAGGTGTCTCCACACTGCTTTCAGAGTGGCTGTTCAAGCTTGCAGTCCCACCAATAGTGTGAAAGTGGTCCTCTCTTCCTACAACCTCTCCAGCATCTGTCATTGGTGGTATTCTTCATTTTTACCACTGTGACAGGACTGATGTGGAATTTCAGTGAAGTTTTGATTTGCATTTCTCTGACTGGTAGTGATGTAGAGCATTTTCTCATATATTTATGGGCATTTTGGACTTCCTCCACTGAGAAATTTCTATCTAGCTCCTTAGACCATCTATTGATTGGATTATTTGTGGTTTTTGTTGTTCAGTTTTGTTTTTTTTTAAAGATAGAGAAACAGAATCAATTTTTATTTAGTTTCTCACATGGCTTTTGTTGCTCTGACACTTAGTTGTGTATATGGGTGTTGGGGTTTGAACCTGTGTACTTGCGCATGCTGGGCAAGTGCTGAAACCCCTGAGCCACTGCTCCAGCACTGGTGTTCAGTTTTTTGAGTTCTTTGTATATTCTGGGTATTAGCCTTCTGTCCAAGGTGTAGCAGGCAAAAATTTTCTCCCATTCTATAGGTTCTTTCTGGACACTGTTGACTAATTCTTTAGTTGTGCAGAAGCTTTTTAGTTTAATGGCATCCCATTCATTTATTCTTGGGCTTAATTCTTGTGCTTTGGGAGTCCTATTAAGGAAGGTGGTGCTAATACTTATGTCCTGGAGTGTTGATCCTATTTTTTTCTTCTAGCAGTTGTATAGTTGCTGGTTTAATTTCCAGATCCTTGAACCATTTTGATCTGATTCTTATGCAGGGTGAGAGATAAGGATCCAATTTTAGTTATCTGCATATGGCTGTCCAGTTTGTCCAGCATCATTTGTTAAATAGGCTGTCCTTCTTTCATATTTTGCTTTTCCCCTCTGTATCAAATATCAGGTGGTAAAGATTTGAGACTGTCTTGGTATCTTCTATTCTGTTCTATTGGTCTTTATTTCTGTTTTGATACCAATACCACATTGTTTTTGTTACTATAGCCTGATAGTATAATTTCAGATCAGGAATTTTGGCACCTCCTACCTCCTGCTTCCTCTTTCTTGCTTAGTAATGTTTTTGCTATTCTGGGTCTTCTGTTATTTCATATGAATTTGATAATTGCTTTTTCTTTATCTGTGAAGAATGTCATTGGTATCTCGATGGGGATTGCATTGAATATATATTGGGCTTTTGGTAGAATGGCCATTTTGATTATATTGAGTCTGCCTAACCAAGAATATGGAATGTTTTTCCATCTACTAGGGTCTTATGCAATTTCTTTTTTTAATGTTCAATAGTTTTTTTTTGTAGAGGTCCTTAATATCCTTTGTTAAATTGATGCTCAAGTATTTTATTCTTTTTGAGGAGATTGTGAATGGAACAGACTTCCTGATTCCTTCTTCATTGTAATTGTTGCTGGAGTATAGGAAAGCTAATGATTTATGAGTGTTGATCTAACCAGCCACTTTGCTGAAATCGTTCACAAACTTTAGAAGTCTTCTGGTTGAGCTTATTGGGTCTTCTAGGTATAGGATCATGTCATCAGCAATAGAGACATCTTGACTTCCTCTTTTCCTACTCAAATTCCTTTGATTTCCTTTTCTTGTCTGATAGCTCTGACAAGGGTTTCAAGGACTATATTGAATAAGAGTGGTGAAAGTGGGCATCCTTTTCTTGTTCCTGAATTCAGTGGAAATACTTTCAGTCTTTCTCCATTAAGCATACTGTTGGCTATGGGTCTGTGATAAATGGCTCTTAAAAAATTAAAGTATCTTCCTTTGATCCCTGTTTTCTCTAGAATTTTGAGCATAAATGGGTGCTGAATTTTATCAAAGGCCTTTTCTGTTTTAAGTGCTGAATTGCATTTATTGATTTGCATATGTTGAACCAGCTGTGCATCCCTGGATCATGATATATTATGTTTTTGATGTATTTTTGGATTCTGATAGCTAGAATTTTATTAAGGAGTTTTGCATCTGTGTTAATCAGGGATATTGGTCTGTAGTTTTCTATTCTTGATGTGTCTTTGTTGGTTTTTGGTATCAGGGTTATATTTGCCTCATAAAAAGTGTTTGGGCGGGTTCCAACCCTTTCAATTTCATGGAAAAGCTTGTAGAGGATTGGTGTTAGTTCTTCTGTAAAGGTCTATTAGAATTCTGCTGTGAATCCATCAGGTCCTGGGGTTTCTTTTTTGGAAGGCCTTTGATTGCTGATTTGATATAGATACCTGAGATTGGTTGGTTTAGAATTTCAGTGTACTCCCGTGTTAATTTGGGAATGTTGTATGTGGCAAGATATTTGTCCATTTCTTCCAGATTATCAAACTTGGAATGCTATATCTTTTAAAAATAAGTTCTGATAATCTTCTGGATTTTGGTTGAGTCAGTGGTGATAAATCTGTTTTCGTCTGTGATGTTGCTGATTTACTTCACTTCATTTTTCCTTTCGGTGAGTTTTGCAAGTAGTCTGTCGATCTTATTCATTTTTTCAAAGAAATAACTCTTTGTTTTGTTGATAATTTTTATTTTGTTGTTGTTGTTGTTCTCAATTTCATTGATTTCAGCTCTGATCTTAGTTATTTCCTGTCTTTTATTAGATTTGGAATTGGATTGTTCCACTTTTTGTAGGGATTTGAGTTGGAGCATAATTCTATTTATTTGGGCTCTTTCTGATTTTTGATGAAGGCACTGAATGCTGTAAAGTTAGCTCTTAAGAATGCTTTCACCTCAGCCCTGAAAAAAAAAGTGTAAAAAAAAAAGAATGCTTTCATACTGTCCCAGAGATTTCAATATATTGTTTCATCATTTTCATTCGTATTGAAGAATTTCCTGATTTCTGTTTTTATTACCTCTTTTATCCATTCTTCGTTTAAGAGGGTATCATTCAATTTCCAAATGTTTGAGTAGTTTCTGTTTTTTGTTTTTTGTTTTTTTTTTTTTGGTGTTAATTGCTAAGATCATACCATTGTGGTCTGACAGGATACATGGGACTACATCAGTTTGTTTATGTTTGTTAAGGTTAGCTTTGTGGACTAGGATGAGTCTATTTTGGAGAAAGATCCATGAGGTGCTGAGAAGAAGATAACTCAGCTGATTTGGGATCGAATATTCTGTAAATGTCTTTTAAATCCAGTTGATTTTTAGAGTTGTTTAGGTTAGAGGTATCTTTGTTGATATTTTGCTTTGATGATCTATTGTTGATAATGGTGTATTAAAGTCCCCCAGTATTATTGTGTTGAGATCGATGAGGGGTTTAATGTCCTTGAGTACTTTTTCCATATATTTGGGAGGGTTGTATTTTCAGGCATAAATGTTAACTATAGTTATGTCTTCTTGATGAATTGTTCCTTTTATTATGGTATAGAGACCTTGTTTATCCTTTCTGATTAGTTTTTGGTCAGAATTATGTTTATCGGATGTAAGATTGCAATGCCAGCTTGCTTTTTTGGCCCACAAGCGTGGTAGACATTTTGCCAACCTTTCACCTTCAGTCAGTGTCTGGTTTTGATTGTGGGGTATGTCTCCTGTAGGCAGCATATTGTTTTTTGATCCAGTAAGCCAATCTTTGTCTTTTGATTAGGGCATTGAGTCCATTCACGTTCAGAGTTAGAATAGATATGGGAATCTGGGTCCCAGACCTTGTGGACTATTGCTGTGTTTAGGGCCATCTTGGATATCTTTTAGTGTGCTTGTGATTATTGAGTTTCTTCTGTTTAAGGGTTTTGGAAGTTGTTTGCATATTCCTCTGAATGAAGTATGTGCTTAAGAATTTTCTGTAGCACAAGCTTTGTGTTCATGTATCTTGTTAGCTTGAATTTATCATTGAAATATTTAATTTCCCTGCCACATTTAAAGCTAAGTTTTGCAGGGTATATTATCTTTGGGTGAAAATTGTTTTCTTTCAAAATTTGAAAAATATGTTCCATGCTCTCCTGGCCTTTATTGTCTGATCTGAGAAATCCATAATAATCCTTTGGTCTGCCTCTGAATGTGATTTGGTATTTTTCCCTTCTTTTAGGATTCTTTCCTGATTTCTCTGTTATTCATTTTATAAATGATATGTCTTGGTGAGTTTCTCTTTTGGTTACGTCTGTTTGGTGTCCTGTAGGTGTCTTAAATTTGATTGTCTGGATTAATTCTAATATGGGGAAAATTCTCCTTTGCAGTTTCCCTCAGAAGATTCTTAATGCCCCTTGTTTGTTATTCAGTGTTTTCTTAAATCCCAATTACTTTCATGTTATTTCTTCTCATCTCATCAAATACTACTTGGAAGTTCTGATCATGCTCTATAAGCTTCTTTTCGTTTCTGTCCTCCTTGAACTCAGCATTGCTCAGCCTGTCTTCATTGTCTGATATGTTCGTTCTTTGAGAGCTGAGGTTCTATTTTCTACTGAGTTTAGTCTGGTATTAGTATCTTCCAATGAGCTTTTGATTTGGTTGGCACTACTTTTCAATTCTAAGAGCTCTGCTACATTTCTTTTCAGAATGTATCTCTTTTTATATGTGGTCTCTCATCTCCTGAAATTGATCTCTTATCTCTTTCCTTAAATCTTCTTTTAATTCTTTGATTGAATTACTAATCATATACAATTTTCTAGGTTTCCATCTAGGACCCCGACCATGTACTCCTTGGATAGGGAGCTGTGGGGTTGAGGTTGAGGATCGTTTTTCTTTTTCCTCACTTTCAATTATAGGGAGTGTGGCTTGAGGTCTGACACTGAATAATTCTCTTGGGGGCTTTGTTGATGGTATTGGAGCTTTTTATATCTTTGCTTTGTTGGGCTGGGGTACAATTTGGGTAGCACAGTTCAATGGCTGGACTTTTAGTATTGTGGACTTTTAGGTTTTCCAATACCTTGGGGAATATGGGGGTAGACGTCAATAAGTGTAGTCAGTGCATACAACAGACAGTGTCAACTGTAGCTGTTACAGTGTTCATTAGCACTTATAGGAGCAATGGGATTAGCAGTTGTCTTTCATGATAGCTCTCACACTGGACTTGGTTAGCAAGCAAACACGCGTTTTCAAATATGCCATTCACTTCAGTTTACCAGGACCTCTGTAGGTGAGGGAAAAAAAACATCTAGAGAGCAAGGGGAATGAGGTATGAAGGTAGTGTGGAACTTGTGAATTAGGATGTAGAACTACAAGGTAGTAGAGATGATGTGGGCTATTCTGCTAAAAATAAGGAAAGGATACCAATGGGATGAGAATGGGGTAATGACTGAGGGAGGATGAGAGAGATCAGAATACAGTTGATGAATTGAGAGTGTAAAGGAGGGCTGGAGCGGTGGCTTGGTGGTTGCGGCGCTTGCCTGGCATGAGCAAGAATGCGCGTTCAAACCCCAGCATCCATGTACACAACTAAGTGTCAGAACAACGAAAGCCACATGAAAAACTAATACCCTGTCATAGACCTCTTCTAGTACTTTGAAAGTGTAAAGGGAAGAAGGGGGTAATAAAGACTGGGGGTCTTTTCAGCCCGAAGAGCCTGAGGACTAGTTTGCAGTATTGCAGACAGCCACAGGTTGAACCCTAGCAATATGGACACAGCAGAGAAATACAAGTCACAGTGACGGTAAAAACAATCAATTACACAAATAAATAGAAAATACGTACACTAAGGAATAGCAATTTCAAGAAGAACAATAGCAACAAACAAAAGGAGTTGGGAATGTTATGAATTATTATTGCCCAGGTCAAAATGTACCATGGGGGTATGTGTTCATAACTGACTACTAGGTGGAGTCACTTACCAGTTGAGTTTGTCAGAAGGAATGAATTTTAGTGATCTCAGCTGCCAGCAAGATTCCCAGGAGGCCTCCCAGTAATTTTCTCCTTTAGAGGAGAATATTCACCTTCTGTGCTTCCTGTGAGAACAGACTTCAGGGCCACCCAAGGTGTACTCTTGGGCAGTTTAGTGTCTGCCCGCCCAAACTCTTGTCCCACTTCAGCCAGGGACCCAGGAGCCGCTGGGAGTCTTGTGAATCCTGGTGCAGCTGTTAAGGGACCCTTGCTGTTCCATGGAGAGTGGCCAGCCTGAACTGAGCTCACCTGGGACCATTATCACCCCACTCTTGGGTGTATTGAGGTCCCCACGTGCCTGAAAAGATAATGTACGGGGCTGTCACAACCCCAGTAAAGGGAGGCAGGCATGAAGGGACACCAGACCAGCTAGACCAGTGTTTGTGGAGGTCTCAAATGCAGCCACTGGTGGGTGTGGAAGCCAAGTCCCATTTGGAGCACCCAGGACCTATGGGACTGCTTCTGTTTACAGACTGCATGGTCTGAAAGTAGAGGAAAGCACTGGATCCAGGCTTCCCCGTTCATAGACCTTGAAGCTGATGCAAGTCTCTGCCTTTTGTTAGAGTTTCAGGCAGTATCTATTGGACCTGCAGGTGAAACACCCCCAGTCTGTTTAGGTCCTATTGAGCAGAATCCTGGTCACTGATCCACCTGCAGTTGGGGCATGTAACAGGGTGGGCAGGAAGTCTCTAAAGGTGAGTTGCCAGTAGGGAGGATCTGCCAGGCCCACGCAGCTTCCAGGGCAGACAGTCAAAACCCTGGGGATCTATTCCGCTGTGCGTCTAGTGGTTTTGGGTTCACTGTTCACTAAGCAGTTTCCTATAGCTCCCTCCGGAAGGTTTCAAAATGGAGTTGCAGCCCCGCTTCTTTGCACGATCAGATTCATGGGACTCTAATTTGTGGTTATTCACTAGGTCCTGCTGCTGCCACCGTGGCCCCAGAGCACCTGGAGTCCCACTCCCAGGCTCCACTGAGCACTCAGCACTATGTTTGTGTTTATTTAAGTGTGCGCAGCTTGCTTCCCTCAGGGGCAAATTCCCAGCCCGAGGTCTGTGTAGCTGGTGATGGAAATTATATTGGGTTTCCTGTACTTTCAGCTTGTCCCAGGCTCCGTGTCACTAAACTTCCTTTCTTGGATAGTAATGAATTTGGGGAGAAATTTTGCTGTCTACCATCTCACAGTAAGGCACTTTTCCCACCGTTGGTGTCCGGCATTCCTAGAGAGATTTTTCATTCAGCTCTGCCATGGGTTGCCATGATGAAACTCCCTTGTAACATGGCTTTAAAACTTCCTTTATAAATCTCAAGAATAAAGGAAGTTTTAAAGCCATGTTACAAGGGAGATTTTAGCATATGAAGATTTAATTTCTTCTAAATATTTTGTTCTATATTACATAGACTTTACATGGCTAATGCAGTTTTTGTATTTTAATAGGTTCGTGTAAATTCATTAGTGTGCTTGGGAAAGATTTTGGAATACTTGGATAAATGGTTTGTACTGGATGATATCCTACCCTTCCTACAACAAATTCCATCCAAGGAACCTGCAGTCCTCATGGGAATTTTAGGTACCTGAAACATAATGTCATTTGATGCTATTTTATCATTTATAGTTATGCAAATAAATTTTCCATTCTATAAAACCATCATATTCTCTTGGAATAAATGCCATAATATAATTTTTCTCTTTGTGTTGATTTTAGGAAAAGCTGTAGAATCTTGACATTTATAAAGGAATAAGATGTTTGAGAGTCCTAGTGTCACAAATATTATGATGGCATGTAGTTTTCCCCATAAAATGGTACAAAGTAAGAGAGGCCAACCAAAGGATTTGAAAAGCTGCTAACAATCTTCTTCTTCTTCTTCTTTTTTTGACACTGGGGATTGAACCCAGGGATTCTTAACCACTGAGTCACATCCCTACCACTTTTTTATTTTTTATTTTGAGACAGAGTCTTGCTTAGTTGCTTATGGCCTTGCTAAATTGCTGAGGCTGACTTTCAACTTGATCCTCCTGCCTCCGCTTCCCAAGTCACTTGGATTACAGGTGTGTGCCACCATGCCCGGCTGGTAACAGTTTTCTGTGAGGCAAATATTTTCTCTGAATTATTTTCTGCTCCCCAAAATCCAATGAGATAGGTAAATATTATTTTGTTTTATAAAAATGAAACTGAGGCTCAGATAAATTGTTATTCAAGATCATACAGCTGGTAAGTAGTAAAGCTGATTTTTAAAATATAGATACATTTGAATCTTAATCAGCATGTTTCACTGCTAATTGATTTGTTGATGAAGCATATTAGCCTTAGCACATTTTGCACTGTCAGCAAATTACAAATTATTCTGTCAAGAATCTTTGAAGTTGTATGTCGTTAAAGCTATGAAATATAATCTGGAAATGTCAGTAGACTGTTATTCTAATAGAAACAGACATAATTATAGAAGGAAAAATCGAAGCAAGTTTATCTTTTTCATTTTACTAAATTTGAGGTTCTAG
Organism: Aplodontia rufa; assembly: GCA_004027875.1. Lineage (NCBI taxonomy): Eukaryota > Metazoa > Chordata > Mammalia > Rodentia > Aplodontiidae > Aplodontia > Aplodontia rufa. The sequence continues at coordinate 46,880 of PVKS010003900.1, forward strand.
AGTTTTAAGAGAACCTGTACTACTTATCCATGTCATTTAACACTTACTGTATTGTATGGCTTATATAAAACTCCTAGTGAATATTTTTAGGAATGATTAGCAAGTATTTATTGTTCATCTCTGTGGATATAGAATTTTTGGGTTTTTGTATGAATCTTTTTTGCTTAAAGTTCATCTTGAGCCAGAGTTTTGCAAAGTAGAACAGTGTTCTAGTTCTAATCTGGGCTCTCGGTTCATGGGATGACTTTGAAAAGTTTCTTTATCAAATGAGGATAAAAATAACATCATTATAGGATTCTTAGGAGAATTCTGTGAAATAAAGAGATACAATGAACATAGTGTCCAGCAAATAAACTTTTAGTATATAACTCAATAAAATTATTGAGCATATAAGCCATGTGTGTACATTAATGGAATAATAAGAGATTATCAATATGTTCTAAAGCTTTGAATTTTATATTGAACACTTAATAACACAAAGATATTCAGAGAATTAGGAGCATATGTGCAAAGTTTACCAAAAGAAGATTGTGGAATGAGTATAACAAATGGGGTCTTGAAGACCATGTAAATAGGTGAGATAATAGGGAAGGATAGTGGAGTTAAATTATTAAGTTTCAAACATTGATTTTATTTGATAAAAAAAGTGAATAAAGGTATAGGTCCATACCTATATTGTACGTATACTTAAACACTTTGAAATAGGTGTCTCAAGTATAGATGTGAGGGCTGAAATAGATGTTTTCAAAATAGAAGGGTAGTCCATTATCTTATTGCTAAGAACGGAACCTGTTCTTACTATAAGAACTGAGCCTGGATCTGATTAAGCTTTTGATATGCTATTATTAAACGCACTTTTAAACCAGAAGAACACAGGATAAATATGTCATGGTGTTTAAATATCAAACTGATGACAAGGTTGAGATTATTCTCATCCATATGGAAGAACATCCTCTTTCTGAGGTTCTGTACTACACCTATTACAAAAATAATTTTATGTAGACATATTGTTTGCATGATTTCTGTTAGCTTATGGTGTTAACTTATAAAATTCATCACATTCTTTTCTATCAGGTATTTACAAATGTACTTTTACTCATAAGAAGTTGGGAATCACCAAAGAGCAGCTGGCTGGAAAAGTGTTGCCTCATCTCATTCCCTTAAGTATTGAAAACAATCTCAATCTTAATCAGGTAGGAATATTTTTGTGCTTATTCAATTTTTTCAGTTTACTGTTTTCTTGGCATTATGTATATATTTTATAACTATCTAAGCATATTACATGTAAAGATTGCTGAAACAAGTAAAAATGAACAGAATATTGAAAGATGTGTAGGATTTGGAGCTACTTTAAATTTGGGCTGGGCAGTTAAGATGAACAAAGAACAAATTCAGGGGATGTTTTGGGGATTGTATTTGTTATTTATTGTTATATAACATCATCACAAATTTAGTGTTGTTATATTTCCCGCCATATTTTTGGTTGTAGGGTTTTTTTTGTTTGTTTGTTTCATGCTGGTAGGGATTGAACCTGGGCCTCATACGGCCTAGACAAGCCCAATCTCTGGGCCTCACACAGGCTAGACAAGCATTCTACCACTAAGCTAGTGAGTAAGTTGCCCCTGGCTGGCCTTGAATTTGCCATCCTCCTGCATCAGACTCCCAAATCACTAGGATTTTAGGCATGGGCCACCAGTGTCTGGCTAAATTTAGTGTTTTAAAGCAAAATACATTATCTCACAATTTCTCTGGGTCAGCCAAGCTAGAGCCTGGCTTAGTCTGAGTCTATACTCATAATATCTCATTAGTGCTAACTCATCTGAAGGCCCATCTGAGAGATGATCCATTTCTAAGCACACTTAAATGGTTACTGGCAGGATTTGGTGGTTCCTTTGGGGCAGTTGAACTGAGGGTCTCAGTCCTAGCTCTATGTTAGTTGTATGCCACTTTCAGTTCCATGCCCCATTGGCCCCTCCAACATAGCAGCTTGTTTCATCAAAGTCAACAAGAGAGTTTGCTTGCTGAAGTCACTATTTCTTCAAGATGGAAGTGGTATTCTATTACCTTTATCATATTCTATTGCCTAGAAGGAAGTCATAGGTCCTGCCCAGACTCAAGATGTGGGATTACACAAGGACATAAATAGTTGGAAGAAGACATAACTGGAACCATATTAACAGCCTGACTGCCACAGGGAAGAAATAATTCAGTTTGATAGAGAGGAAAATGGGATAAGTTAAAGTAAGACTAAGATAAAGACTTCAGCCTGTCTGGCTTAGGAATTTGAACTTTTAAGATGTGGTAAATGTTTGGGCAAAAGTATAATGTGTTTTCAAAATGATTATAGAATTCTCTTTCTGCATACCTCTTTTTATAATTGCCATAGCTATGTAGTAGATGACCTCAAAGTCTGGTTATTATAGCATATTCTTCATTGTAGTCTCAATCCTTAGTGCAGTGCCGAAAACAAAATCTCAATTGGGAGAAAACGAGATAGAGAGTAATTAATAAGCTATTTTTGTTCATAATGGAAATGGTTTAATGAAGTATAATGTGGAAGTATGAGAAGAGTTACTGTTTAGCCGAGAATGTCAGAAATGGATAGACAGGGAAGATTTGGAATTAAGGACTCAAAAGTCACTTTTGATTTATAGCAATGAAGGAAGCAGAAAGCTTCAAAGTAAAATGAGAGCTTTTGGTGGTACAAAGAATGCTGAGTGAGTAGTATTAGAGAAACTTGTAAAGTTAATCTGATCCAACATTTTGTTTGAAGGAGTAGGGTAAGTCTTGGAAAGTTTGTCCCTAGATTTGATACTTTATATCTTGGGTGGCAAGGTTGGGTTTAGGGTTAGCAACATGGGAAACATTGAATAGTGAGGAATAGGATAATATGCCTAAAATTCCACTGTTTTGTAATTTCTGTTTTTGGTTTTCATATGTCTAATTTAAGATACTTTAAAATGTTTTCAAGCTTATTTTAGAGTATATAATTCCATTTGAAATCTTGTGTTTTCTTTAGTTTTATGATTTTTTTTAGGACCTATTTTCATCTTCAGAAATACTTAGAATCATTGTGGTATTTTATAGTAGTTATAAAAGCAGAGATGTGGTCTGCTATTCATGGTCAGTGTTCCTAATTCAGGTTCTGATGGTTATGATTTAAAATAATTTAAGTATACTATAAGTTAGTTGAAAAAAGATAAAGTAATTAGGAAAAGACTTTTTAACATTTGCTCAAAAAACTGCACATATGTTGAACAATCTATGATGTTTATGGAGAGCTTCTAAGACCACCCCCAGATTGATTGGTTCACTGGGACTTAACATGTAGTTGTGCTTACAGTTTCTGTTAATTGTGGTGAAAGGATATAAAGCAAAATTCAGAAAAGGGAAAGGTTCATAGGGCCCTTTCTAGAAGCAGGCATGAGCTTCTGGAGGTCTTTCCCGGTGGAATCACACAGGATGTGCTCAGTTTGCACAGAAATGAGTTTTGACAGTACATGTAAAATATTACCACTTGGGGAAACTCCTTGGAGACTCAGCACCCAACAGCTTTAATGAGAGCTGATCACATAGTATCCTCTACGTAGCGTGTTCTCAAATTCCAGACTCCCAAAAGAAAAGCAGATACTCAGCTTGGGACATATTCTTTGTACAAGCGGTTTGGGTCACGGAGAGCCACTATTATTTTATTAACTTTAATTATTTAAAAGTTGAATTGTGTTCATTTAATATTTCTGCTAACTTTTCAGAAAGCAAGGTTTATTCTAGCCAAACATCATTTTTTATAACAATTTATTTAAACAGATTTTCTTTATATTATTAAATGAGTTGTTTCCAAATAGGACAAAGTATCAATAATAACTGCTGGGGGTAAACTTATATAAGACTCCTGAATAGCTCAGTAGTAGAGTATATACTTAGCATGTGTGAAGCCCTAGATTTTATTCTTAATGCCAAAAACAAAAAACAAAGCAGAAAACCCCTGACAGCTTAGTACATAACAAATTGAGACATGTTTTCTAAAACTTAAAAAGTGCGTCAACTATCATGTCACCACTATGCAAAGATTGTAAATATACTATTCTTGTGATCCACTGCAAAAATAGAAGCTGTTATGATTAAATTGTTGACTTATCTTAATTGATTATCTTTACTGCAAACTGAAATTTTATAACCATATCAATTTCTTATTATTCCAGTTCAATTCTTTCATTTCCGTCATAAAAGAGATGCTTAGCCGATTGGAATCTGAACATAAGACTAAACTGGAGCAACTTCATATAATGCAAGAACAGCAGAAGTAAGTAGGTCATAAATGACTTTTATGTTGTCTAGGAGCAACATTAAATTTATCTCATTGATCTTTTTTTTTGAATATGGAACAGAAAAATTACTGGATTTTAAATTGGATCATATTTTAAAATTTTCTGACATTAATAAGTGAAACTGAGATAAAATAGTATGTTGAAAATCTAATGTGACTTCTGAGTACAAAAATGTAGTAAAATCTTAGTGTTTTCTCTATGTTAGGGATTTTTCTCAGACGTAGAATTGTCAACCATACCTATTGGTCTTGAACCTGAAGTTACAAAACACCTCTCTCAAATATTGAGGGTTTTTTTTTCTTTCTTTCTAAAGACAGAGAGACAGTGAAAGAGGGAAACAGAGAATCAGTTTTATTTAGCTTTTCATCTGGTTTTCGTTGCTCTGACACTTCATTGTATATGTGGTGCTGGGGTTTGAACTTGCATCCTCGCTCATGCCAGGCAAGCGCCATAACCACTGAGCCACCGCTCCAGCCCCTAAATGTTGAGTTTTGTAAAAGGACTTTCATACAAAGTTTATTTTTTTGAACAAGCAGATATTAATAGTAGAAAATAATGGAATATATTGTACTCTCTTTAAAGAATGAAGTTGCAATTTATTTATGTTCTAATAATTCTGTCAGTAAGGTTTTAGTATGTGTATCTTAAAATATGCATTTCTTTTTATTGCTTTGTTATAATTCAACTCTTATAGATCTTTGGACATAGGAAATTCAATGAGTGTTTCTGAGGAGACAAAAGTTACAAATGTTGGGAATCAGGTAAGAAGATATTTAATTTACAGAAAGTACTTCATAGTGTGTTTCATTTAGGGGTGTTTTAAATAATAAAATAATTTTTATCAAAGTCTGAATAATGAATTTCTATTTCAGCAGATTGATAAGGTTTTTAACAACATTGGAACAGATCTTCTGGCTTGCGAATCAGAAAATAAAGAAGATGGGTTACAGAATAAACATAAAAGAGTGAGTTTCTTTACTGTTTTTTTTTGGCACTCTTATTTATATTGAGGGATTTCCTGTAAACCACAGGTTTTTGTTAGGGAATACTATTTAGCATCTTAAGAGACATTTTATAATTAGTTTTATGAATTATCTTTTTCAGTAGAACATGACCTACCCCATGTTTAGAATAAAACCTACTTAAGATTTTTAGCTTCCTTTATTACTAGACCTCCCATATGGTAGCATTTCTAGATTGCCTGTCTTTTCTCCCACTGGGTTTCCTGTGTTGGTGGCATTCACTGCAGATTTATGCTGTGCATCTACCTTGGGCTTTCCCTAGTTGTTGCTCTTCAGTATTTAATTTCTCTCTTCACTGTATTCCCACCAATATGAGTTTCCAAACTTTTTCTTTTCCTTTTTTAACCCAGTAAACTCACCTCTCTTCTTTCCTTTTGTTCTGTGATATCAACCTTAACTTTTATGGTTTATCAGATTTTCACTTGACATTGTTTTTAAAGACTTTTTTTTTTTTTAAGCCTTGACATATTTGAAGAGTGCCAGTCAGTTATTTGGAAGTATGGTCTTCAGTTTGTGTCTGCCTAATGTTTTCTCATACTTGGACTAAGGTTATTCATTTTTGGCAAGAATACCACAGAAATGATGGAGTACTCCTGTTGCTTTATTCTATGCCTGTCTCTCTCTTTAAAAGAGAGAGGGACAGTGAGAAAGAGAAAAAGAGCCAATTTTATTTTAGTTTTTCATGTGGCTTTCATTGTTCTGCCACTTCATTGTGTACGAGGTGCTGTGGTTTGAACCCTCTTCCTTGCGCATGCCAGGCAAGCGCCATAACTGCTGAGCCACCACTCCAGCCCTGAGCCAACACTATTTTAAAGAAAATTTTCAAGATAGATTTGATTCCATCTCATAAGTGGATTAAAAATCTGAATATATTCTTTTCTTCTCTGTTTCCTATTGAAGTTTGTTCTCCCTCTAATTTTGAATAATAGCCTCTACAATAATACTTTTTAATTGAAATTTTAGTTAGCATCCAAATTTGGAAAAAAAAATACTTGAGTCACTTTTTGACCCATATTGAGGTCATTTCTCTTTATTCACCAAATATGAGTACCAGTATGTATAAAGTCAACGGACTGCTGGGCATGGTCGTTTACAAAATTGTAAGAGAATATATTGTGTGACCTTATAGGTTAGCAAGGTTAGAAAAGAAAAAGATATCAAATCTGATGCAGTGTTGGCAGTGAAAGAACATATTTGTTTAGTTCTTAGCTTTTTGGTAAATTCCTAAAGTATTTTTGGAGTAAACTAGATTAGAATTGAAAAAGATCTCTCCATTTTAAAATGTAGTAACTTAATCATATTCTCATTGAGTGGAAGAAGATGCTGCTAATGAATGGTTTTAAAATAATAGTTTTCATACTAGAAATATTTTAGTACAGGTTCTGTGAATTTCTGCCTAGAGCTACGTCTTCTAGTAGTTAGAAATACAACTTGACCTACGCAGTCACCATTGCTGGAGCAGTTTGCTTTTCATGGGAATAGTGTTGCCAAGTGTACCAATATATAATTTTCCAAAGGAGAAATCTGTTGTTTTACAAATGCATTTTATGCAGTTGCCAGTTGATTTTTTTTTTTTTGGTTGCTGTTGCTTTCTTTTGTTTTAAGGCATCACTTACACTTGAAGAAAAACAAAAATTAGCAAAAGAACAGGAGCAGGCACAGAAGTTGAAAAGCCAGCAGCCTCTTAAACCCCAAGTACATACGCCAGTTGCTCCAGTCAAACAGGTCAGAGTTAATTTCTTTTACATAATTTCAAGTATACTGCTAGTAAGGAGCATAAACTAGCCTCCTGCATTTCAAAAAAAAAATTTAATATGTAGTTTATAAAAAAAAAGGCCATAAAGGCTTTTCCAGCAATTTCTATGTGGTTTACCTAATGTACAGTGTTTTCATGACAGTGTTTATATTACCAGTAAAGAGGAAACTGACGAATAGGTGAGGTTTTTAAAAAAGATTAGGTCTCAAAGTACTACTTCAACTCTCTTCAAAGTGAAGGAGTATTAATATATTCATGCTCTTAGTACTCTTGAGCTAAAAGTAGTTTTTTATTTTTGGTTTTTCAGTTATAGTTATTTAGGTTTGTAAACTTGACTTAGAAGATGTATCCATGTCACCTGACCAATACTTATTTCCTGCTACGTTCCAGATATGAGTTTACACTCTTACTAGTTTAAAAAGTAATTGTATCTGAAAAGCTTTCTTTTTTTTTTGTTACCTCAATCATAAATTCTGCCTCTGAGAAAAAAAAAATCTTTACAGGTTGAGAGGCAAAATTGAGAATATCTTATAAGGTAATTATTTAAGAACATAGAAAACAAATTCTCACAAAATTTTCATGAAATTAAAAATATAAAAATAATAAAGCATCCTTCTTTGTAATACAGATCTAATGAGAAGAATGCAATTTTACTATGGGGAGATAACATTTCACTTAATTGGAGTTTAAAGTTTAGGTGGCAGGCTTTATTTGGTCTATATGCTATAGTTTGCTGACTTGGTGTACATCATTGACCTTCATTTTAATTTTGCCCTTTATAATTTAATCTGCCACATTTTGCCAAGTATGAATGAATTTGGATTTCTTAGAGGTAAAAGTAATTCCCTCATATTTTTCAGACTAAGGACTTGACAGACACATTGATGGATAATATGTCATCTTTGACCAGCCTTTCTGTTAGTACCCCTAAACTTTCTACTTCGAGTACCTTCACTTCTGTTCCTTCCATGGGCCTTGGAATGATGTTTTCTACACCAATTGATAATACAAAGAGAAATTTGACAAATGGCCTAAATGCAAACATGGGTTTTCAGACTTCAGGATTCAACATGCCAGTTAATACAAACCAGAACTTCTTCAGTAGTACCAGCACACCTGGAGTGACGAAAATGACTCTGGGAGCACCTTCTACTTTGCCAAACTTCAGTGCTTTGAGTGTTCCTCCTGCTGGTGCGAAGCAGACTCAACAGAGACCCACAGATATGTCTGCCCTTAACAATCTCTTTGGCCCTCAGAAACCAAAAGTTAGCATGAACCAACTATCACAACAGAAACCAAACCAGTGGCTTAATCAGTTTGTACCTCCTCAAGGTTCTCCAGTTATGGGAAGTTCAGTAATGGGGACACAGGTGAACATGGTAGGACAATCTGCCTTTGGTATGCAGGGTAATCCTTTCTTTAACCCACAGAATTTTTCACAGCCACCAACTACTATGACCAATAGCAGTTCAGCTAGCAATGATTTAAAAGATCTGTTTGGGTGAGGTTTCTTGCTCTTGTCTTTGAAGGATTATTTCTGTTTTAATCATGGGTAAGCTGATTTACATCTTTGTATAGTTGGCTTGAAGAAACTACTTCTATGGGAAAGTGAATGGTTCTGTGACAGAAAACACCTGTGTCCATGCCAACCAGCATAGTAATTGTATGGACTCCTAACCAGTTGAGTTTTTTAAAGCACTGAGGATTTTTTTTCCTCTTATAAACAACTCTTCAGGTTTTTAGAGACCCAGTCAGTCCTTACCAATCTCAAAGAGAAAAAGGACCACTGAGTTATCTTGAATAACAGAATTTTTAAATCAAATGTTTATTTTGGCTTGTAAATCTTAGTGTTATTAAAAGATTGAATTGATAATAACTGCAGGCTCACCTGTTATATACTGTGTGGTACAGTCTACCTTCACAAGTCATTAGTCTTCGTTTTAAGATGTGAAAAATCTTGATGCTGTATTGATTTGTTAGCATTTAGTTTGAGAAAATGATAAGCATAAAGAGAAGCATCAGGTTATTTGCTTTTTTTCAATCTTATTTTATGCTTTTCCAGTGAACTAATGTTGAGTACAAAAGACTGAGAAATACTGCAGAATTTAACTTTTCTTGATTTGATTGGTTTAAAAAGCATTGTTAGCCATCTCAAATGCAAACTAATCATTGTAAATTATATTTTAGCATGATCTGCCTCAAATAGCAATTTTTTTTTTGCATTTACTTGGATATATTTATAATCACTTTTTTTTTCCTACTGTATCACAGAAGAGGAGAGCACTCTGATGTGGTTTCCCTGACTACTGCCTTCATATTTTGTTTTCATTTCAAACTTCTGAGGTTGAACATATGTGAATCACATTTTGAAAAAGAAATTTGTAAGAATTCAGCTATATTTAATGAGTAAACTTTTGAGATTTCTGCTGTGTTGTTTCAAATGTAATAAACTTCTCAAAAAATGAGCAGTTATATCTTCCAGTTACCCACAGATGAATTTTCAGTTGCCATGATAGTCTGACTTCATCAGTTACTACTATTACTTCTTTCTTTTCTAGGAATTCTAGGAACCTTTTGTTTGTACATTTTAATGTTCACAATCAGCCATTTTTAGAAAGGAAAGAATAAATTTTCCTAACAGGAAACATGTTTAATTTTCCAAAATCTTTCTCTGATGTTTTTCTTTAACTTGCTGATTATTCAACCACAGAGCCTTATGCTATAAATGTCATTTGTATTTTTAAAAATGATATTCTGCTGTTATGTGATAACTTTAAAACTTTTAAAGAACTGTATATGTGTTATAGTTGCTGCCATACAGTTTGTGGTTTTTAATTATCTGGAGCCAGCAATCATTTAAAATAAATCATATGAAACTTAATGTGCTGGTACTACGTTTATTCATTGAATATGAATATTCATTGAAAAATATATAAACAGATACACACACAATATATTTAATGTACAATACCTGACTACAAAACATGTGATAACATAACTTTTGCTGACATCTTTTAGTTAAGAAGGCACTTAAAACAAATAAAGCCTCACATTTGGTTTTTGAAGCTACACCTTGTAGCATGATTTTAGAAGGACTGATAAGATTACTGAGGAAGCTTATCCAAGAAAGGTATAACACTAGGAAGATAAAAAATATTTTTGTCAAATACATCTACAATTTGACCAGATTAGCTATGTTGTTTTTAGCATAATATTAATTTTTCTTTCGGGAAAAGTTTCCATGTGGAATAGAATGGCTTATTGGAGAACTTCTCTTTGTAATAACTCAGTAGTGTTTTATTGGGAAATTATTTGTTACCTTATAAAGTAACTTGTTGCTAGTGTTGAATTCCTAATTAGAAGGAAAGTTAATGTAGCAGTCACTTATTTGAGTTGAACTTCTACATATGAAAATAAATTATCTGAAAAAACCATGTCATTCTTAAGTAATTCTTACTGGTTAAAATTTGCTCATTCATTGTGGTAATGGTGCTACACTTTTACAAAATTGTTCCAACACTAAATCAGTTTAGTATTAGATCCCTTTACAATTATTTCAGATATTAAAAGCTTTTTAGTCCTTAGTGGTTAGAGTAGAAAACCAGTAGATTGCTGTACTCTTCAGAGATTGCCTTCCATTCACTTTTCTCCTAAAGCTAAAAGTGTGTAATACATGTAGAGAATATATAAAAGGAAATGGAAATTGACTAAGCCTGAGCCTGGTTTTTGTTTTTTTTTTTTTAATTTTGGAATGCTTATAACCCTCCTTTTCATTGAATAAATTGGTGGTGTTATTTTTTTTTAACCT
>PVKS010003900.1:57893-82097 GCA_004027875.1 Aplodontia rufa
TTTTTTTTTTTTAATTTTGGAATGCTTATAACCCTCCTTTTCATTGAATAAATTGGTGGTGTTATTTTTTTTTAACCTATAAAATACCTCACATGGTTGCTTTTACAATATTAAAATGTGAAAATACCTGCTAGTAAGCTGAGTATGCTCTAAATAAATTCTAGCTTTGATAAACCTTTCCATATTAACTTGTGATATCATATTTTATGATTTATTGGTCTTGGAATAATTTTAGAACAAATGAATCTGTAAGAATCCAAACTGTAAAAAAAAAAAAGAATCCAAACTGTATAGGATTTTAAGTGATTACCTACCTCAGTAGTTTTTAATCTCTTAACATGCAGTAAGACATAATTTTATTTGTAATCACTATAAAATTATATATCTGGAACAAAAACTTGAGAAAATGTCTTTAATAAATGTAGTGTGCTCTATTTATTGGTTTAGTAATTTTTTTCTTTCTTTTTTTTTTTTTTAAAGAGAGAGGGGACAGAGAGAGAGAAACAGTTTTTATTTAGTTTTTCATGTGGCCTTCTTTGCTCTGAGACTTCAGAGGATTTATACGTGTACCCACCTCACATACTTGTACATGCCAGGCAAGTGCCATAACCGCCAAGCTATTGCTCCAGCCTGGTTTAGTAATTTCTTAAAAAGTTATTTTTAATTCCTAAAAGGATTTCATGATTTTAATTTGAATAAAACTGTAGTAATTCAGCCCTACCTCTCAAAGCAAATATAGATACAGAGGGCCTGAGGCTGACATGCCTTACCCAAGGAGGTCAGAGGAAGGAGTAGAAGCTAAATTGTTTTCCTTCTAGTGAAGTCAAGTGCTCTTTAACACATGGCATTCTTTATTCTATGAATTTTTTGAGAATCTTTTGTTGAAACTGATTTACATAGCAAGTATATGTACAGCATTTATTTTGATACCATATATACATATACACATATATATGTGTATATAGGTATACATGCATATATATATATGAAAAAATTGATGTTGAGGGGCAGGGGCTGGAGCAGTAGCTCAGCAGTTATGTTGACTTGCCTGGCATGCATGAGGACACAGGTTTGAATCCCAGCACCATGTACACAATGATGTGTTGGAGCAATGAAAGTCACTTGAAAAACTAAATAAAATTGTTTCTCTGTTTCTCTCTCACTATCCCTCTCTTAAAAAAAAAATGGTATTAAGGGAGGAGAAAGGGAGATGATAGAAAAGGAATTTGTATAGTCAAAAGAAACCTCAGAGGTGCTACTTTGAATTGTAAGTGAGGAGGGCTGGAGGACCTGGGTTAGTAGTGCTTGCAGTACCCAGATGTATAACCAAGCTTATAAACTTGAGTTGGAGGGTGCCATTAGAAAAGCCATTTCACTAATATGGAGCTTGTTGGCTGCTAGAAGCCTTTCCTATCCAGAGAAGCCACGTTGTTCTAGCCGCTCAGGGAGGATGAGCTACCTAAGATGCAAGTCATGTATATAATTTAAAATTTTCTAGTATCCCCATTATAAATATAAATAGGTGAAATTAATTTTAATATATCCAAAATATCATTTCTGTATAGGGTTAATATTTAAGATTAATGAGCAGTTATATTACCATTTAGTGCTTTGTGATCCAGCCTATCTTTTTTTATTAAGAATTTGTTGAACAATCAAACATGCTTCTAATGAAAAAATATGTATATAAATTCTGAATATTAGATTTGTCCCCCAAAAGCCTACCCCTATTACCCACCCTTATCCCCCTCCTTCCCAATACATCTCTACAGATGCCTTAGGTTGTATGACTTTACATCTTTTCCATGTTTAAAATATGAAAATTGACCTCCTTTCTCAATGGCCAGAGTTTAGCTCCTGCCTCCACAGATGAGTGAAGACATTCGACCCTTGGTTCTCTGGGTTATGCTGATTTTACTCAGCATAATTTCTTCCACAGCCATCCATTTATCTTCAAAGGCTGCAATATTGTTTCTAATTGCTGAGTAGAATTCCATGGTATATATGTACCACAGTTTTTGGATCCATTCATCCTGTGAGGGACATCTGGGTTGTTTCCAAGATTTAGCTGTTGTAAATTGAGCTGCTATGAACATCAATTTCGTTCAGCCTATATCTTACACTTAGCACATTTCATTTCAGACTTGTCATATTTCAAGTATTCAGTAACCGCATGTGGCTAGTAGCTACTGCATTAGATAATGTGGTTTATATGGAAGTTGAGTAGCTAAAGGAGCGAGCAGTGGCAATTGTCAACCATCTCCTACTTCCTCTTTTTTTTTTCTTTTTCTTTTTTGCTCTGCTTTGTCTGCTGGAGCAGGGACCCTGTGAACTCCTCCTTCACTAGTTGGCGGAATGTCAGGTTTCATCAATAGAGGGCACTGGAGTGGCACTGCAAAACCACTGGGTCTCCGTTTTTATCTGCCTTAGATCCCTGCAGCCAAAGCAGAGGAACTCCAGCTGCACCTCAAATTGCATCCTCCCCTGCTGCCATAGTGGGGCAACTGCCTGGTAACTCTGCCACTCTGTGGCCCATGTGCTCTAACAAGTTTCTTCACTGCAGACCACATGTTCCTGTGGAAATCATACGATGTCTGACTTTCAGTGTGGGAGTGGGGCAGAGTAAGAGAGCCTTTCTTGAGTTTCTTTCTTTTTTTACATTTCCTCAGCCCAGAGGTGGTATCTGCTGTTTTTTTTTTTTTTTGCACTTGTACTTCTGTACCCCTTCAAGTTCTCTTTTATCCCTTAAATAGTTAACCAGCTTCTACTGGTTTAGCAATTATTGTATTTCCTATTCAAATAGCTAGTGTGGTTTGTCTCCTGATTGCATCTTCACTGATAGACCCTGAATTTAATACTAAGCTATTTTAAAGTGGGGCTCTGTTATATATGCTGCTAGCAAAAGATATATGGAATTATATATGAATGTCCTAGATTAAATTTTTTCTCTCTAAAAATTCCTTTGAAATGTGCTAGTAGTGGAAATATAGCTTAGCTACTTTATATGTATACCTATTTGATGCAGGCCACTGCCCCATTTTTTTCTACTTCTTGAATATATTCTTTGTATGGTGGCCTACATTCCTAGTAAAACCCAGTGTTTGACTTTGATATGTAAGTAATAAGTAGACTTAAATGTCTAGAATTTGGAAGAATCAACATTCATTCAGGGTTTTTCTAAGTCTGCCCCAAGCTAGTTAGTCTTTCTAAGTGCAGTCATGAAACATATGAATGCATTTCCACAGGTCCACTGGAAGCATATAGTGCTTGGCCAGATAAAGGTGTGTGTGTGTGTGTGTGTGTGTGTATGTATGTTTAATTTAGGCTGAAATTATAGCATCCATACTCTATGGACAACATTTGTTGTTTTTAAGAAAATTTCATCTTGCCAGGCCTCAACAACTTAGCAAGGATCTAAGAAACTTAGATCCTGTCTCAAAATAAAATATGAAAAAAGAGATGGGCATGTGGCTCAGTGGTTAAGGGCCCCTAGGTTCAGTCTTTTGGTATCAAAAAGGGGAAAAAAATTGCTCTCTAATGGTGGACACTCTGAAGATCCCATTTGTAAAGAGATGGAAAGGTCATTCACTGAGGTGAGTATCCTTATTTGGCTGCTCAAATTTTCTAAGGGGTTAGTTATTTCCTAAGCTTTCATGATTATGTGAATCTGCCCTCAGTCAGCAATAATACCTGTACTCTATGCACTTGCCAGACAGCAAACTCTATTGCCAACATTCAGAATCTCATTTTTGAGAGAAAATGAAATAGTCTCAAATTGATGAATCTGTTCACTTCTGTAGAAAGACTTTGTTCTTAGATTGCCTTGTTTGGGCCCACCATCAAGTTTCCTTTACCACACTTCGCTTTAGACTATGTTATAAAGCTTATAATCGTGCCAGGAGTGACATTGGTTTACTCTGACATACAGTAGCTTCTTTGATGACCCACGGGAGAAATTTAAGGTTTCACTTCAGTGATAAACATGCTTCTAAGCAACTGTTTTACTCTTTTTAAATTCTCTAAAAAACATAACAAGTAAAACATTGATAGCACATAGGTTCAGTATACCTGTAGCAAATGTACAGGATGTTAATAATATGCAGTATTCAGTGCATTGTCTGATTTTTAAAATTATTTCTCCTTTACTGTGATTTTTTAAAATATTGTATCATGTTCATAGAAACTTTTTTTTTTTTTAGGAATGAGGTACAGTATAAATGGGCAATTTTCTGAACTGAATGAGTTTAAAGTTTGTCTCTTATAACTGACCAGAATAAGTTTTCTTAGAAATAAAATGAGGATTACACCTTTTAGGCTCACTAGGATTAGATGAAGTAAAACTGTAAGCTAGCACAATTGGAATGCATTTATTCTTCCAACCGTCAGCCTTGGTGTTGTAGGCTTGGGATTGTGAGAAAGGGCAAGGAGCCTGAACTGTGGCTATAAAGTTAACTGGGTTAGCAGCCCATGACAGAACAGTTTGGTACCTGCTGTGACAGTGCTGGGGAGAAGGGACAACCTATTCTGGGGCACCCAGGAAGGCTTCCTAGAGGAGATTCAGCCTGGCCTCTGGTGTGTGGAGCCTTTTAAGAGGTTGATTGTTTTTCCCCTTGCTACCAGATAATTACATAGGAATGACATTTTTCAAATAAAATTGGACATACTGGGGAGGAGACTCAAATAGGTAACTCCTAAAAGTCCTCCTGAATTGTGTGATTATATGAAAATCACTTGAATTCAGAAAAATTTGGTCAGATAACTTCTGATGGCCAAGAATAGTGGAATTAATGTTAGCTGCTTAAAATACTTTCCTTTAGAACCAAGGATGGCAGCAAGGCAAGGAGCAAAATGAGTGACCTATGATGTCATTTTTAGCTAATAATTTATACTTTATTAAAGATTTCAGAACTTTAAGAATCTATGCTTTGAGGCTCAATAAATGTCTATAGAATAAATCTATTCTTTTGAAACAGTGGCTGGTTTCTAGAGGGAAAATGTTTGGCATAAATGTATTTAGACTATAGACTACCAGAAGATGTCACTGTTTCCCAAGTAAACATTAGCCATTATTATAGGTGCGTTTTTTGAACACAAATAGTCTGGAGAAAATATTGATAAAGATATTGTGATATTGAATCACTAAAAGGCTAGGATCTCAAGAGAAACTTGCGGAAGGTGTGTTGGTTTGTTTTGTTTTAATGTTTGACACCCTGAATATTCTATTCACTGCTCTAAATCTTGAAATTATCTGGACACTTAGGGTTCCTTCCATCTTGAAGAAGAGTGAACGTGGTAAAAAAATCTTCCAAAATATCCTCTGATCTTGATTTTTTCCAACATTTCAGTTTGCACTGGTACAATTGCAATGTGATACAACTGAATTTACTACATAACCAGGGTTTTTCCTAATATATTTTTGTCTTGGGTACAACCTAAGTATCTTTGAATTTTTTTTTCAAGTCATGCAATATAAAGCAAAGCTGAAGTGTTCCATGCTATGAAAATACTCGATGAAAGGAGCAAATATTTCCCCGTGACCTTACAAGTGAAGAATTCGACTGCATCGAAGCAGTATATACTTAGGGTGCACAGGTAACACATGTTAAAGAAAAGTAATTCCATCATCTTTATAGCCAGAAAAATGGTCTTAAAATTGATAAGTGAGGGGAGCTGAAGTGGTGGCTCAGCAGTTACCTCACTTGCCTGGCGTGCATGAGGATGCAGTTTCAAACCCTAGCACCACGTACACAACAAAATGTTAGAGCAATGAAAGTCACATGAAAAACTAAATAAAATTGATTCTCTTTCTCTCTCCCTCTCACTGTCCCTCCCTCTCTTTAAAAAATTTTTAAGGGGTTGGGGATTTAGCTCAGTGGCAGAGCGTTTGGCTAGCATGTGCAAGGCCCTGAATTTGGTCTTCAGCCCTGAAAAAAAAAAGAAAAAAATTTTAATAAGTGAGTATTTTATGATGGGGGCAATGGGAAGTGGTATCCTCTAAGATGAAATGATAATTTTTTATAGGCAAGCAATGACAGCAGCACATAAGTGGGTATGATTTTTTTTTTATATACCTCTGCCTGATATCTCACAACATCCCTGGTACATCTCCATACGTATGACTTCCAACAGTGAAGTCTGCCCAATCCAGTTCAATATGTGGTTATAAGACTTAAAGAGTAGTGAAGAATGAAGCAAGAAGTGCTTCATTACAGGCACGATGGTTCTTGCCTGTCATTCCAGCAGCTCAGGAGGCTGAGGTAGGAGGATCATAAGTTCAAAGCCAGTTTCAGCAACTTATTGAGGCCCAGAGGAACTTAGACCCTGTCTCAAAATAAAATGAAAAATGGGCTGGAATTGTGGCTCAGTGGTTAAGTGCCCCTGGGGGCTCAATCCCTGGTTAAAAAAAAAAAAGGAAAATTAAAGTAATGTGCTAAGTATAAGGAAGTCATGATCTAAGTAAATTTTTGTCTTCTGTGATAAGTATGAATGGTTCCATGCTGTGTAAAGACCTACATTTCTGGGGGTTTTTTTTCCTTGCTTTTTTCTTATTTCTGGAAATGGAGCCTTGGTTATGTTGCCCAGGTTAATCTTGAATTCCTGGGTTCAAACAATCCTCTTCAGCCTCCTGAGTAGCTGGGATTATAGGTATGTACCACTATGCCCACCTCTTGACAGTTTTTTTTTTAAATTCATTAATGTATTTGGGGAAAATTTAGGCATTTGCACTGATAGACTGAAAATCAAGCTTGATATGTTTTTGTGTGTGTCATATATGCAACTTTATATTTGCAAAATAGTATAGAGACATTTAATAGTGATATAAATTCTACGGTTTAGGACTATAGAACCAAATTATTTGAACTCCAGTACCAGACTCACTGTGAGTTGAAATTTACATTGGGACTAACGGTGTTTTATTATGAATTGAAAGCAGTGTAATAGAATAAAGTGAGCATTTGTAATCAGATGGGTTTAAGTCTTTGCACCACCAAAAGTGATAACAAATTCTTGAGGGAACCTCAGTTTCCATATGTGTTAAGTGGGAATAATATTTAGTCATTGTAGTTTGTCTTATTCACTTTTTCAATCTCTTTTATGAGAATAAAATGAGATCATGAATCTCAAGTCAGATATATGAGATCTGGAGATGTACCTAAGCGGTAGAGCCCTTTTCTAGCATGTACAAGGCCTTGTGTTCCATTTCCAGCACCACCATGAAAAAAAAGAATTATGGAAAGACAAGCAATTGGTTGGAATGGCAAAAAGGTTTCCAGTACTCTTTTTAATAGGGGTGTCTTACCCAGTCTGTGGTAGACAGTGGCAATATTGGTCTAAAGTCTACATCATTGTCTTGTGTTTATTTTTCTTCACTCTATTGCCAGTTTGCCTTAGTTTCCAGTGGAACATTTTAATGAAAGCAAGCATATTGGCATGTAATCCTGAAAACCAGCACCCTATTTTATTTTAAAAATTTCTAAGGTTGGACTGGAACAGTGGCTCAGCGGTTATGGCGCTTGCCCGGGGGCATGCGTGAGTATTCGAGTTCGAACTCCAGCACCACATACACAACGACATGTCAGAGCAACAAAAGCCACATGAAAAGCTAAATAGAACTGGTTCTCTCTTTCTCTCTGTCACTGTCCCTCTCTTTTTCAAAAAAAATTTTTTCCCAAGGTAGCTAGAACAAATTTACCTGTAGGTAGGTGCTTGGTGAAGTTTTTAAAGACACAAGGATTATGAAAATATCTTTCCTAAGTAATGTTACTACTCAGTAAAGTACCAAGGCACTTGGTACTACCCACAGTAGGTTTATAGGACTTCAATGTACTGTGTGCCATGGGGGAATAAGCCCAAGATATGGACAGATAAGGGCTTTAGGACTTTCCAGCTATCCAAATTCTTCTGACCAGGATGCCTTGGGCAAAACTTGAGTCTTGGTTTCTTTATCTGCTTATTTGTTTCACAGGGCTCTGAGAATCAAGTGAGTTATTTAAAAGGGCTTTGTATACAAGTTTGACTATTTTTTTTAAAAGAGAGGGACAGAGAGAATGAATAAATTTTATTTAGTTTTTCATGTTTATTGTTTTGTTTATTTAGTTTTTTTAGTTCATTGCTCAACACTTTATTGTGTATGTGGTGCTGAAGTTTGAACCCACATCCTCACACATGCCACGCAAGCACTGTAACCACTGATCTCCAGCCCCCCAAGTTTGACTATTAATAAAAGAATGTCAATATTGGTAGATTAATGAAAAAGTTAAGCTTTATATACATTTTGGCTTGAGTAATGATAATTATCAATATTTTTTTTTAAAGAAAGAGAGAGGGACAGTGAGAGAGAGAAAGAAGCAATTTTTATTTAGTTTTTCATCTGGTTTCCATTGCTCCAACACGTAGCTGTGTACGTGGTACTGGGGTTTGAACCCAGGTCCTTACACATGCCAGGCAAGCACTGTAACCACCAAGCCACCACTACAGCCCAATTATCAATAATTTTAATTCAAATTTTAAAGGATTGGGAAAAGTTCTGGATAGAAGAGAAAACATCCCAGCATGTATGGGAGAATGAGTGGAAGTATGGAGTTGGGGAAAGGAGTGGTGCTGACTGTAAAAAATGCCACAGAATTCAGGGGAGAAGGAACCCCAAGATGACTAGACCTCTTTGTTAGCTTTTGTTTTCTTATGAAGTCTCTCATCCAAACAGGTGAATAATTTGGTCCAATTTAGCTCTGACACTGGTTAAAATTATCCATCTAACACTTTGGTTGGATTTGATGAGATTATTTTATTGAATAAGTATCTTCAGGTTGTTTGTGATTTGTTGGTTTGCACTTTTTCATCTTTGTGATAGGTTGGAACATCTTGGTTTGTGATCAGCTTATGAACTCTACTTTTTTCACTTTTGCAGCCTGGCATTCCATGTATCATTGAATTGGACAATCAGGCTCACCCATATGGTGTTAGTTAGCGATGACTTGCCATTTCAGGATATAGGTTTTTAAATAATTGTAAGAGCCAAGATTCATTGTGAGGAGCAGAAACTATCTTGGGGAAATTTCTTATTAGCGTAGAAGTACAGCAGAGTCTAGACATCTGGAAGGAAAGACACGCCCTCACCCTGTTGAAGTTTTGTTCTGTTTTACCCTTACTCTGACAGACCAATGTTCTCTATATGTCTAGGCCATAAAGTGAATGTAGCCACTCCACCATTACAGTTCCAGGGTCCATTAAGACTAACTAGCACTCTTTCAATTCCAAAGAAAAAAATTCCAGCCACTGCTATGTATTTCATGGCTTAATTTCATTTTATACTGGAAGGAAGGAGGACAAAAGAGAGGGAACAATCCACTTCCCTTAAAGAACATATACTAAGACATCTTCAGAGGTCAGGGCACTTGGTTATCCACCCTTCCTCCCCTTTTGTAATGACAGGCCTCCAAAAGTCCTGCATGTGTATATATATATTTCTCATCCCCCTGACCAGTGTTGAATGGACCAGGGGTAGGCACTCACACTACATTGAGTCAGTCAGATGCCAGATTCTCCTAGTATACATTCTGATATCAGACTTTTTGGGCCCATATCTCAGCTTTCTTAGTTATAATGAACTTAAAATTACTTAACCTCTCTGGGTCTCAGAGCTCTCATCTGTAGATGATATAAAGATGTTTAACTACCTCATGGTTATATCTAGAAAGTGCTCCAAAATTTTTAGTGATTGTTACTATCAACCATCTAAAGCACCACCAAGAAAGTATAGATCCGGGTATGTTTCCTGAGCAATATATTCTGTAGAAGTGCTTGGGCCTCTCAGCAACCATTCACCCTTAAAAGTGGATGTGGTCAGGCTGGAGTGGTGGTTCAGCAGTTATGGCGCTTGCCCAGCTTGCACAAGTACATGAGTTCAAACCCCAGCACCAACGTACACAACGAAGTCTTGGAGCAACAAAGGTCACATGAGAAACTAAATAAAAATTGTTTCTCTCTTCCTCTCTCTCACTGCTCATGTCATTCTCTCTTAAAAAAAAAAAAAGGGTGGATGTGATCTTTGCTTAGTAATGCTTCCATTATATGAGGTAAGGGATAAATAACCCAAGTGTATATGGAGATTGAGGAATGGGTTAGAAGCTCCACCAGTGGATGTTTTCTAAGCAATTTGTGTTTATCATATTTTATTATGATTGTATTTGGTTTTTACAAATGAGCATTTTAGAGTTAAACATTTGGTGGAGTGACTAGACATGTGGTTTCCTGAGACCCTGAGCAGTTATGTTTGCAAGATTGGTGACCAAAAAACATTCTTTTAAGAGCACAGGCTATACAGGATATTTTTTTGTAGACACTGATAAGTTGTTCTTAAAATTTATATGCAATGGGGCTGGAGCGGTGGCTCAGCGGTTACGGCGCTTGCCTGGCATGCGCGAGTACACGAATTCAAACCCCAGCACCACATACAGAAAAAAAAATTATACGCAATGGGGTTGGAGCAGTGGCTCAGCACTTAAAAGCCCTTGCCTGGCATGTGTGAGGACCCTGGTTTGAACCTCAACACCATGTGCACAAACGAAGTGTTGGAGCAACGAAAGCAAAAGATCTAGAATAGCCAAAGCACTTTTAAAAAAAGAGCAAAGTTAAAGGACTTTTCATTTTCCAATTGAAAAACAAACTATGAAGCAATAGTCAAGAGAGCATAATACTGACATAATAATACACATATAGATCAATGGAACAGAACTGAAAGTCCAAAAATAAATCTTTATATTTTTGTTCAATTGATTTTTGACAAAGGTGTCAGGATACCTTGGAGAAAACACCATTTCTAACAAATGATGATGGAACAATTGGATATCTGCATGATGAATTTGGACACTTCACACATCATGCATAAAAATGAACTCAAAATGGATTATAGACAAAAACCTAAAACAATAAAACTCAGGAGAAAACCTTTGTGGGCTCAGGTTAGGTGCAGATTTTTTAGCTATAACAATAAAAGCACAGTTCATAGAAGAAACAATGAATAAATTTGACATCAAAATTCAAAAATTTTGTTCTAAAAATTGGAAAAAAAGACAAACAACAGACTTGGCAAAAATATTTGCATATATATCTGATGAACTTATATCCAGAATATGTAATCTTACACCTCAATAATAAGCAGACAAAGGCCCATTTAAAAATGTGCAAAATATTTGAATTGAAATTTCATCAGCAGAAATTTGGGTGGCTGTTAAACACATGGAAATATGGATAATGTAATTAGTCATCATGGAAATGCAAATTAAAACCTTAATGAGATATTGTTATTGCACCCACTAGATTAGATATACTAAAAAAAGGCAGATAACAAATATTGTCAAAGACATGGGGTAATGGGAACCATCAGTCATGCTGGTGGAAATGCAAACTAATGCTGTCACTTTGGAAAATGGCAGTTTCTTGAAAAGTTAAATATACAGTTACCATATGATCTATAAATTCCATTCCTGGATGTTTGCCCAAGAGAAATGAAAGTATATGTCTACACATACTTGGATGCAATGTTCACAATAGTTTTTTTTTAATTCATAAGGTTATCAGAAATAATGTAAATGTCAAACAGATCAACAGATAAATAATATGTGCTGTATCTATACAATGAAATATTGTTTAGCAACAAAAACAACTACAACAACAATAACGAACAAACCACCAATACATGCTGTGACTTGAACAGACTTTAGGTTCATCACACTAAAGTTAAAGAAGCCAGCCACAGGAGACCATAGATTGTGTAATTGTATTTATATGAAATGGCCAGAAAAGGCAAATCCACAGAGACAAAGTAGATTAGTGGTTGCCTAAAGGGTAGCTGGTGGGAATTAGCAGCAAAAATAAAGTGTCTTATTGGAGTGGTGGAATGTTCTCAAAGTGCTTCATGGTTATGGTTGTACAACTTGGTAAGTTTATGAAGAAGTATTGAATCGTCTGCTTGAGGTAAGAGAATTATATGAAATGCAAAATGTACCTTGGTGGATTACAAAATATACCTCAATAAAGTGATGGGAAGAGAGAAGGAGGGAGGAGGAGGAAGAAGAAAAAAACAGGACTTTTTGGACCAGAAACCTGGCTTTGCTGCTTACTAGTTTTGTGATCCCAGACAAGTCTAACTTCTCTTTGTCTCAGTGTCTTGTGTGTTACATTGGAGGAAATAAGTGATGGACTACAAATCAATGTTGGGAAGATTGTGTTAATACTTAAAGACTATTTGGGCCGTAGAAAGAGCTCAGTGGATACAGTACGTGATTCTCAGCCTCGAGGGTAAAGGCTTTCTTCATGGCAGCACCCTTGATGAGCCCTTGCTCATGTGGGGGAAACATGATATTTCAAACCCAGTCCAACCGTATTTATTTAGGTTACCAGCCAAGTCCTGCTGGAGCAGAGGACAGATGATTTGGAGGCACAGAGGAGCACCTCACCTTGTCTGAGGCTTCGAAGGAGTGATGCTTCTGTGAGAAGGTACCCAGATGAAGGGGGAACAGGATTAACCAGGTAGGAGTATAGTATAGCTTGAATAAACTCGGGGGCTACAGGCAGCATACTGAGTTCAGTGAAGCTGTGCTAAGGAAAGCAGAAGGACAAGAACGGGGTTCCATGGAGGGACCTTGGATGCCATGATGAAGGGTTTATTTATAAGGAGGACAATGAGGAGCTAATGTTTAATTCTAAGCAGGTTCTAGGACTGACTCATATCGTTCAATTATATGGGCTTGGAGCTAGAGAGGCAGCTCAGCGGTTATGGTGCTTGCCTGATATACACGAGGACCCAGGTTTGAACCCCAGCACCTCATATACAATTAAGTGTCAGAAAAATAAAAACCAGATGTAAAAATAAGATTGACTCTCAATTGTATAGGCTAATGGCATCTATGTGCCACACCTTGAGAGAGCCTGTTCAGCTGATGAGGAGCAAACAAATGCTCCCTAGATGGCTGTGGCCTGGGCTTTGCATTTAGCCTTCTCAAGAGCAAGTGCTCCTCCAAGGACCACAGCCATGCTATCACCTGGCTGAGAGCAAGTTCACGGCTCCCACAAGGGGAATAAAAGGCATGAGGTGGCTGGGAGCCTGTCTGCAGGGCCAGACTTCAGAAAAGCAGAGGACTTGTAAATGTTTCATAGACTTCACTGTGGGTGCCTGCTCTGACTGAGAGCCCATTAATAAGCACTGGTGGCGGAGGGGCAGGTGTGTTACTGGTTACTATAGCATTACCTGGGAAGGATCACTCGGAGAGAGAGTCACAGGCGAACTGGGGCAAAGCAGGAGGGGCCGGAGCTCAGGCACAGATGCTGCTGCTGGTCCCCTTGTAGGCTGGAGCCCACTGTAGCTT
Organism: Aplodontia rufa; assembly: GCA_004027875.1. NCBI lineage: Eukaryota > Metazoa > Chordata > Mammalia > Rodentia > Aplodontiidae > Aplodontia > Aplodontia rufa. The sequence continues at coordinate 71,261 of PVKS010003900.1, forward strand.
CTCCAGCTGCAGCCAGGGAGGGAGACAGGCTGCGCTCAGTTTGAGTGGCTGCCTGAGAGAGCGGCCACAGGCTGCTGCTGCGCTTGTAGCTTTTGCTGGGGACTGAATTCCAGCTAGAAACCCCTCGGCCTCTTTTTTTTTTTTTTTTTTTTTTGGTGGAGTGAGAGGAGAGGGCTGTCCCTGCTTGGAAAATTTGGGCTTGGTTTCATCTCCTTTTTGATTTTAAATAGTTCCCTTCATGAGAACTGACTTCCAGGTGTTCATCAAGGGAAACAGAGTGCTCCCTACACTGGAAATGAGAAAGGATGGCAGTTTTTGAGACTGTCTATTAATAGCTCGGAGGTGCCCACCATTCAAAATGCCTTTTAAAGCATTCCATACCTTCAAAGAAAAAATTTTGAAACCTGGAAAGGAAGGAGTGAAGAATGCCATGGGCGATTCGCTGGGGATTTTACAAAGGTAAAGTTTGAATGCAAACTTTAGGTTTATTTCTGAGAAGCCTCATAGTGCCAATTTGTGTGAGACTTTGTATCATGTTTATAAAACCACATTTTAATGAGGAGGGGGTGGGTCAGATTTGATGTGTCTGGGGTCCCCTTCCACAGACAAAATTCTGTGCTGGAGGGGGAAAAAAAGATGCATGAAAAGTAATGAGTAGAATTAGAAAAATATCAAGACAATATTGTTCATCCAGCAGGATTAACACTTACTGGTGATGTGATGTTAACATATGGTATGTTTGGCTTTGAAGTAGAAAAGATTTTGGGAGACAATATTCCATGTTAATTCAATAGTAATTTACAAATATAAGTTACACTTTGAGCTGACATAAATTTTTGTGTTTTCCTCCATAAAGTAAAATTAAATGTTTGCAATTTTGTTAGCTTGTTTTATAAAATATGTAAAGTGGTTCCTGATTGTGTAATTTTCAAAGAGAAGGATAGTTACACAATAGTTTGAAGAAGGTAGCTTAAAAAATTAGTATTAATTAAAGCAGAAAATCTCACATGGTAGCAATTTGAAAATGTTCAGTACATTCATATAATTGAATGAGATTTTAGTCCACACCCAAAGTGACTATTTTTAGCATAAAATATATTATTATTGGCAGAAGAACTTGCCATAAATAGGTGAATTGATGTGACATTTTAATTTGTTAAATTTCATAGATGTAGTAAATGTCTTCTCAGGTTTTATAGATGAATTAATCAGTAGTCCTTATGTATAAAGTGAAATGACTTCTTTATCTCTCTGACATAAATAAATGTGAGCAATACCCTTGATAAGCTTTTTATGTGCTTGAATAATTATTTCTAATCCTGGCGAGGGAAAATGTCACCTGGCATCTCCCTTTAACTTTCCTATATTATCTCTTAAATTTAAAAGCTTTTACATTTTCTCAGCAATCTATTTCTGAGATTGTATGTCTTGTGTTTTATAACATACATGCTCCTGTTGATGTTAAATATTTCACTGTATCACTTTTTTTTTTTTAGAGAGAGGGAGGGGGGAGAGAAAGAGAATCAATTCCATTTATTTTTTTCATCTAGCCTTCATTTCTGACATTCAGTTTTATACATAGTGCTGGAGTTTGAACCCAGGTCCCCACACATGTCAGGAAGCACCTCAACCACTCAGCCACTGCTCTAGCCCCAACTGTGTCACTCTTGATGAGCTTTCATAATATAAGAATGAGGTTGGGCACCATATTACTTTAGTAATTACACACCAAAAGACTTAGGTCAGGTACGCTAAATTATCACATGTAGGTGAAAACGTGGCTCAGTGACAACAGCATAAGCCAGCCAAATATAGAAAATGATGATAATAACATTTATAAAAGAGTGTTTTATCCTTCTGTTGAACACTCCCCAGGTAGCATCTTATTGTGTGGCATTTGTTTGATTAGAAATTCAAAAAGGAGGCAAAATGGCTTAATTGGACTATTCAAGTGATGACAAAGAAGTCTGGCAGAGTCATGGGTAAAGCTGGAACTTTGGATCATAGTCACTTGGTTTATAAAATACTTGCCAAAAAACAAAACCCAAAAATCCTTAGTAATTTTCTCTTGAAACTTAAGGTTAATTGCTTTTTTGAAATTTAATTGCTTTTTTAAAATAGGAGACTTATGTAAGTGGTGGTTTGCTATATTTGATTAGATAATACACATGAAGATTTATTTGTTTACCAAACAGATTTGCTTAGCAATATAACAATGTTAGTAATTTCCAAGTTGTTTTACCTCAACCCAAAATCAAGCCATGTGTCTAGGTTCTTTGAACAGTTTCCTGTGTTATATCACAGGACAAAAAATAAAAAAAAAATGGCTAGCAAAATGCTTGAGACAGAATGCACTAAATGAATGCTGGATATTGTCATCGGTGTCGTAATTATGGAATGGCTTTAGAATAAACAAAGCTGAACTTGAATCTTTTCTTTCAGTAATCTCTAGGTGGAAATTATTGGCAGATAATTTGAAAAATAAGCATTACTTGACTAGTGATTCAAGTTGACCCTCAGCTCTAGTGGTCTTTGCATAGAGCACCCCTACCCTGCAGTTGGTGTGAATTTCAAGTCTATTAAGATAATCACATGCACAGTGCCTGCCAAGTGGGTACTTCCACCTTGCTTCATTGATTTTCACATAAGACCAGTTGATAGAATCCAATGTTAAAAAAACAAAAACATGAAGAACTGATTTCTGTTTTGTAAGGGGCATTTGGAAGTTGGAAGTCCTGCTTTCTAATTTAGGCTGTGGGAATCATAGATGCTTAATAAGGTTTGAGACTGAGATCATCTTCTCAATGGAATTCTTGAGATGCTTTTATTTTTATTAGATGGATATAGAGATACAATTGAGGGGGAAACATTATCAAACCATCAATAGCCAATGTATATATACTTAGTTATTCAGGGCTAATGACAAATCATGGATGCCCAGCTTGGGTTTCCCCTGTTGCTGTTTCCCCCAGAAGAACTCCTGTGTTAAATGGGTATCTCGTGGAGGAATGACATCTGCTTCTGAGATGGTTCCCCCATATTCCCACTCTTCAGTTGAGATGCTTTTTAATCATGGAGTGTTCCTCCTGATTGGGGGAGTAGCAGCTGCACAGGGGAGCATCTGAGAGTTCACACATGGAGTTGATTACAGTCAGGCATTTTTAGCCTTCCTGGAGGACAGTCAATGATAGGAAGTAGCTGAACAAGGAGTCAAGTAACGGCCCAATAATATTTCAGAAGTGTAGGAAGACAGAAGGTGCACTCACTCACAGTCTAGTATTGGAATATATAGATGACACAGAAGGCACTGAATTTGGAAGTGAATTTCCAGAAATGGACATGTAGACTTATTCAATTTCAGCAAAAATGTGGGTGTTTCTGATTTCTTATGTAGAAAAAGTAATAATAGCAAAAATATAACTCATTTAATTCTATTAAAACTCCATGAAGACAGGGCTGGAGCTGTGGCTCAGCAGTTATAATGCTTACCTGGCATGTGCGAGGACATGAGTTCAAACCCCAGCACCATGAACACAGCAGAGTGTTGGAGCAACAAAAGCCACATAAAAAAAATAAAAAACTAAATAAAATCTATTCTCTTTCTCTCTCTTCCCACTGTCTTTCTCTCTTAAAAAAAAAAAAAAAGAACTCCATGAAGAGGGGACTATTATAATTTTATGGATGAGGAAACCAAGACACAGACAGATTATGTAACTTGTGCAAGATCATATGATTTGTAAAACTGCAGAGCTGGATTTCAAACCAGATGTTCTGTGCCCATCATTTATTTATTTATTAAAAGAGAGAAGGACAGTGAGAGAGAGAATCAATTTTGTTTAGTTTTTCATTTTTGCTTTCGTTGCTCAGACACTTCGTTGTGTACATAGTGCTTGGGTTCAAACCCACATCCCTGCGTGTGTGAGGCAAGCACAGACACTGCTGAGTCACCTCCAGCCCCCATTTTTTATTTTTAATTGACAAGTAATAATTACACATATTAAGAAGTAGAATGTGATAATTTGATAGAATGTTTAATGATGAAATCAGGGTTATTAGCATCTCCATCTCCTTAAATATTTATCTTTTCTTTCTATTAGGAACCTTTGATTTCCTCTCTTCTACCTCTTTATAAAATACTAAGTTGCCCACCTAGTATGCTGTACAACACTGGAATTCGTTCCTTCTGTCTAATATATTTTGGTACCTGGTATCCAGCTCCCTCTCTTTCCCCTTTCCCTCCCCTTCTACCCTCTAGTGTCTACTGTTCTCCTTTCTGCTTCTAGGAAATCAACTTTTAAGCTTCCACATGTGAGTGATATCATGTAGTATTTGTCCTTTGGTGCCTGGTTTGTTTCACTTAAAGTGTCCTCCAGTTCCATCCACATTGCTGCTAATGTCTGCACCTATATTCTTAGCCATTCCATCATCCTACCTCTCTGATCAAATGTCTTTCCTATTTCCAGTTGGTGTTTTGAGATTAAAATGCTTGTTTAGGTTTAGGGAGTTACTCGGATTGCATTGTAGCCAGGAACTTCTAGACTTAGTGGGCTTTTCTCCTAATTGGTTATATACCATTGAAGGCTTTCCTCAAGGAAGACTGAGGGGGGAGTCTGGTCTCCTCTAAGTATGAACACCTTCCTTTTAAAGAGGTGGACCTGTTCCCATATAGTGTTGGCTCTCAGCATTCAGCTGTTGTGTATTAAACAAATGTACAGATATGGACTTCCGCTCCGAGATCAGGATGCCCTGGGTTCCAATTGCCTCAACATCCTTCACCTTCCTGCCTGCTCAGGCAACTTGACTGCAAGAGGTGTGATTCTGCTAAACCGAGTCAGATCACATGTCACTCCTGCTTAAACCTCTGCATGGTTTCCTGCTTCGTCCGACTTATAGTCAGTGTCCTTTGAGTGATCTTCCTGGCCTCATATGATCTGTCGGACTTTGAGAAATTTCTGATTTCACGTCTGACAGTCTTTTCCTGTCTCTCTCCACTCTACTCATGGGCCTCCTTACTCTTACTGGAATGCCCCATACATGTCTGTCCTGGCTTTTGCACTGTCTGTTCCCAGGGAGGACATTCCTGGCCATCCTATTTAAAGATGATTCTCATGTTCCTCCTCCTCCTCCTACCCAATTCCCTGTCCCTCTTCTCTGCTTTATTTTATTTCAGTTCTGTTTTAGGAGGAAGTAAGTAAAACAGGATAGGAAACACAGAAGAACCAAGCAAGGATGTCGTCTCAGGCAAAGCATGGGGGCTGGATCCACGGGGATGACTGGAACATAATGCCAAGTTGTCCCTTTGAGGCTTTTATATCTTTGCATCAGACAGTCATTGAATTTGGAAGGCTCCAGCAGGGGCCAGAGGTTATTTGGAGGCCACTTAGTGGTGGGCAGTTCTCTCAGAAGGAAGCTGCTGCTGGCAGCTCTGGAAGCAGTGTGCTGGTTTGATAAAGGATCTGATGCACAAATAGCATCTACCACATCCCCCTCACTGTACCACTCACACCTCCTTGCTTCCCTTAGGGGGTTCACTCCATCCAGGCATAGTTTCTCCATGACTATTGTAATTCCTGAGGAACCTTCCAGAGAAGTTAGCAAAACACCTTAAGTTTTCACCATCATGACTGGTTTCTTCTCTCCACTTTTTTGTTATTCTCTTCATTTTTATTAAGCCTGGAGACATTGACCCAGACCTTGTCCCTGAAGGGTCTGAACCCCTGGTTAATATGCCTTTACTAGGTCATGTTTGCTGTATGTGCCCATTTACAGGTAAAACTAGGCAAGACAGTACCAGGAGATATCCCAGTGGATCACCTGGATGCCAAACATGTTTCTTCCTACTCCATGATGAAGCAGCAGTCCCAATTCCTCATGAAGATCAGAATCAATTATGCTTACCACTTGAGTGACTCCTAGACTTGCCTTCTGGTCTTGGCACGAGGACTCCTAAGTGACTAGGCAGTAGTCCTAGCCCCATATTCTATGGGATGTCCCTTGTGTTCTACAAGGGGGAGATCTTCCTTGTGAATTAAGACTTACAGAGCCTAAAGGTGAAGAGCTGAGCTGTTCCTCAAGTGTGTTGCTGGGTACATTCCTTTCAACTCTTGTTTCTGAGACCTATATATCTTCCTACTGGGGACATAGCACCATGTAATTACTGTTGGTTTATGTAATCTACCACAGGCTGAAGGATAACACCCTTTTTTCACAGGGATTCACAGCAAGTTGATGCTTTAGCTACATCTTTAAAGGCTCCTTAAATCCAGCGGGCTGCTTTCTTCTGAATGGTGCGGTGTGTGGTAGGGCCAGTGGATCCCATTCTTGGACGCCTAAAGTGTTGCCATACCTCTGTGTCGTGAATTGAATGCCTTGGTCTGAGGGTATGTTAGGTGGAATCCCATATTGGCAAATCCCATATTGACACTGAGTCCTGAGTGAGCGATGCTGGCCAAGATGTGCAGGTGGAAAAGACAAACTCATAAAGAATGTGTGTCAACACCAGGCAGGCTGAATGCTGCTCTTTCCAAGATGGAGAGGTCTGATAAAACCACTTGCCTTCAAGAAGCGGGTTTGTCTCCCTAGGGATTCTACCATGTGAGGCGCTTAGCATTGGTAGCTAGATGGGTCTTAGTGAATGGGAGCCTGTGTGTAGCCTCCATCTCTGATACCATACTTTATTTCTGAGTCTACTGCTGTAGGTCTGGGTGGTTGGGGACAGAAACTGGCTAACATCATCTGGTCAAGTCAGCCTGCCCATGGGTTGTTTAGTGTCTCTTTTTTTTTATTAGAAGAATATAGAAATACAGTTGCGGGGGAAACATTATCAAAACATTATCAATCAATGGATATAAACTTTGTTATTGAGGGGAAAAACCAGATCATGGATAACCACCTTGGATTTTACCTTTTGCAGTTTCCCCCAGAAGAACTCATGCGTTGAATGGAGAGTTTGTGGAGGAATGACATTGGCTTCTGGGTGTTTAGTGTCTCTTTCAGGTGGATGCTATCTGACCCATGTTGATGTACAATCTAAAGATCTCATTTGCTATGTCTGCTCTTACCGATTGATCCACGTGTCTCTTCCCCAGAGTTCCTTCTTCCCAGCCTTCCAGTATTGCCCTTTCTAGACCCTGACCTGCCAAATAAGCCATGCACTACTGCCTACAAGTCCACACATATCCTATCTTGGGATGTGTCCTTTTCCATACAAAATGGATGGTCTGGTGACTGCTCAAAACTACTTCTGGGGAGGATTTCTCCTTATCACTTTCTTTCAGGGCCATCTCTGAGTAGGGTTTTGGTATAGCATCAGTCCATTTTCAACTTTCTCTGACTTACCAAACTGACCATCTGTGAACCACATGGTTTCTTTTGCCTTCTTTCATTTCTTCAAAGGTGTGACCTGGTGGCGAGGCATTGGTTGTAGGTCCCCTGGGAGTCTGGACCCTCTGACATAGCTTAGTGGTGCCCTCTGACCCTGCTAGTGTTTGATCCCATATGTACTCTTCCATCTTAGGATGTACTTTATGGCTTGGTAGGTTTGACGTACCCAGCTCATGATCTTTTGATATTCTATTCTCAGGTGCAGCATCTTTAACCAGGGCCCAGTACCACGCCAGGAACTGTATTTTGTATATTGGGAATTGCTCTGCTATAGATGGCATGGTCTTATTCCAGAATCTATACTATATTTCACCTATTAGATTTTGCCAGAAACCTCACGTGCTGTTTCTTCCTACGAAGATTCCTTTTGTACCAGAAATATGCTGGATAACATGGCCCTAGTGACAAGATTGCACTTACTGCAGCCTGGACATGCTGAGAAACACTTTCTTGCTTTTTGAGGAATACTTACTTGCTTTCTGATCTCATTAATAAAAACTAGCAGCCTTTAATGTCATTGAGCAAATGGGTTAAAATGACATTCCTAAGTGTGAAATATATTGTTTCCAAAACCCAAAGAGGTATATCAAGCATCGTGCTTCCTTTTTAATGGTAGAAAGGACAAAGTGCAATAACTTTTCCTTTACTTTGGAAAGAATGGTTCTAGAATGTCCTTAAACCACTAGGCTCCTATTAACCTTGCCCATGTGGTGGGCCTTGAATTTTTGTAGCAATTGTTCCTCACTCTCTGAAACTCCTGTTTTACTGAGACATCAATAGACTTGTTACTTTTTGCTCATGAGATCTAAACAACATGTTACAATAGATCAATGTGATGCTCTGCAGAAGGTCCAGAGTACCTCTCTAACTATAAGAGAGAACAAGACCATGAATTTATATTATCACTCATAATCATGTCAGTGTAAACTTCTGATCCTCTTTCATGATGAATATGGAAAGAATGCACTAGATCTAGAGAGGCAAGCTATATACTTGAGTTAATCTCAAGTATATACTTGAGTTAATCTCAAGCTATATACTTGTGGCAATCCACTATCATCAACTATGATAGGAAAAGTTTTTTGGTAGGGGTTGGCTAGTGAATTAAATAGCAATATAATGATAACTACCACTCCTTGCAACCTTAAAGCTTCTAAAACTAACGCTATTCTCTGTTATTCTGTATATGTAGCACTGTTTGTGATTTAACATCTTACTTAGGGATGGCAGTTTTGAGGATTTCCATTTGGTTTCTTGTTCTTCAACAGGTCTTACTAAGTTACAGAACCAATATCAGGGTTTTTCCAAATGCTAAGTGCTTTTATTCTATTTATATATGTGGAAAGTATATCTGGAGAAATGTATACTGGGTAGGAAATTACCTGGGCCAGGTCCATTTATTGCTTGAACCTTAGAAGCCCCATTCTAACATGAGGGATGTGCTAGTGTGGTGGACCCCCAGTTATCAATGTCAACTTGACCCTTTATCCAACAGTCTTCAAAAAGTCAAGCTATTCCTTTTTTAAAAAGAGAGAGAGAGTGAGAGAAATAGTGAGATAACGAGAAAAAGAGAATCAATTTTATTTAGTTTTTCATGTGGCTTTCATTGCTCTGACACTTCATTGTGTATGTGGTGCTGGGATTTGAACCTGTATCCTTGTGCATGCCAGGTAAGCTGAGCCACTGCTCTGGCCCTCTTTTTTTTTTTTTTTAACTGTATTCCACCCCTGCCAATAAATGGCTATGGATTCCTTTGGGGAAGGGCTGAGAAAACGATTATTATATGCCCTTCTGTGGGTTACAGCTTCTTTTGTCATGGAGACCCAATTTCTCCTTCACTCAGTGAATTCTGGCCTGGAAACCCAGCAAGAGAGTATGACTTTCCATTGGTATAACCAATAGCCTATTACTCATACTTCAATTCTTGATCTTTTCTGATTATATATAAGCAGCATCCTTGTCGACTGCCCATTTATTTTGCCCCAACAGCATCATGTTCTGTCAGTCATCTATGAGACTCCTGTGGTCAGAGCCCCCAGTGGTCACTGCACATTTGCTGCCCATCCCTATGACAGTGGAGTGCCTCCCCTGGCCTCTACTGTTCTAGGATCCTATCATTCCAATTGCCACTAGTTTTAGAACAGCCCTCTTACCATTAGAGCCATCCTGCAGAGGACAGCAACCTCTGTTGCTTGTGCTCCACCACTGCAGCATTTCTTATTGCATTAGTAAAGGAAGTATCATGCCTATTAGGTCATGACCTGATTTCACTGTGTCCCCGCTACAGGTGTTTACTTAGAGGAGGAAGTCACTGGCAGTCAAATCTACTTTAAGATGTGCTGTACTCATTTACAGAACCACAGGAAACCCTCAAGTTATTTTTTACAATGAAGTTATGGTGGCCATAGTCTATATCTCTGAGCATAATGTGATAATGACTAGAAATCAGTACATAATTATGTATAAAAAAGTACTCAGATTTCTCTTGATGGATATTTTGTTTATGCTTTCAAGAGGCACATTAATAGCTTATTAGATCCATTTTTTCTAGCCTTTGCCAGGATGTTAAATTTTGTCACGGGACAGTGTCCTCATAAAAGTTTCCCAGGGCTGCTGTAACAAGGTACCACAAGCTGGGTGTCTTAAAACATGAGGAATTTATTTTCTCACAATTCTGGAGACAAAGTCTTAAGAAAGCAAGGTGTCTGCTGGGATGTAGTCTCTCTGCAGGAGATTTCATCCTTGCCTCTTTCTGCCTTTAGGGATTGCTGGTAAGCCTTGACATTTCTTGGTCTGTAGATGTGTCAATCGAATCTGTATTGTCACATGGACTTCTCTCCTGTGCTTCTGTGTCTGTGTGCAAATTCTCTTACCAGAACATCAGTCATCCTAATCCAGTATGACCTCATTTTAACTTGATTATCCACAAAGATTACATTTCCAAATATGGTTACAGTCACAGGTATTACAGTTTAGTACTTCAGCCTATCTTTTAGGAGGACATGAGTCAATCCGCTTCTCCATACTGACAAACTATCCTGCTATGGTATGAGTGTGTCCTTCAAGGCTTCATGTGTTAAATGTAATCCTCGTTGTGAGTATTAAGAGGGTGTAAATTTAATCTGACAATGGTATTTGGAGGTGGAACCTTTCAGAGATGATTAGGATTACACAAGATCTTTAGGGTGGAACCCCACTGCCAGGTGTCGTTATAAGAGGGAAAGAGACCAGACAGAGAGGCTTACAGACACACATCTGTGCTCCCTGTCACTTGTCATGTGATGTCCTGTGTAAGGGGACTCTGCCAGTGGGTTGATCATATCTGATGTGACCCCTTGACCTTGGACCTCCAGAACCACAAGCCCAACTGAACTTTTCCTTTATAGTTCAGACATTTTGTGGTATTGTGTTGCTGGCAATAGAAAACAGACATTTCCCTTTTCCAACTGTTTTA
>PVKS010003900.1:82197-99178 GCA_004027875.1 Aplodontia rufa
CCCCCCCCGCGACCTGGTTCTTGTTGCCAGCCAGCTAGAGAATTGCAATCAAACTGAAGATCTCATTTTGGAGTCTTCTTCCAAGGACTTCTCACCTCAGGGTTCAGCCCAAGAAGCAAAGTCTAGGACCTCTAAGCTCTTAAACCCTTATCCTTTCCTCTAACCATCTCTTATCTTCTCCTCGCCAGGGATTAAACCCACAAGCCTTGCTTATGTGTTAAGTATATGCTCTATTACTGAGCTATCCCCTAGTCCCAGAAGTTTTTTTATTTTGTGTTGTTTGTTTTTTAATGGGATCTCCCTATGTTGCTCAAGCTGGTCTCAAATTCCTGGGCTCAAGTGTTCCCCCACCTCAGCCACTCGTAGCTGGAGCTACTGGTGTGTACCACTATACCTGTCTCTGTTTTCCTGTCTAAAGTTTTTTTTCCCTTCTCCCAATTTCTCCCAAATGTTTTTAGAATAACCAAATTCTCTAAATCCTTTTTTTTTTAAAGACAGAAGGAGTGAGTGAGAGAGATAGAGAAAGAGAGAATCAATTTTATTTATTTTTTCATTTGTTTCTTCTTTTCCCAACACTTAGTTGTGTATATGGTGCTGGGATTTGAACCTTGCCCATGTCAGGAAAGTGGTCCAACTGCTGAGCAACCATTCCAGCTCCCTCTAAATACTTCTTACAGCTTAGTGCAATGGCCATAGGTTCCATGCATATGGAGTAAAGCAGGCCATATTTTATTTTTTATCATAGATACACTTTATATATTAATGAACAGAAATAGTCTCCACCTCTACAAAGCTATATGCTGTATCAAAGTTGTCGATTGTAATCAACACAATCCACTTAGGCTAAAGTGTTATGATATTTAGGAGAGTGTGTTAGGAAACACTCAAGACTCTCCAGGAGGACCAGTCTGGATGCTCTGCTCTCAGGAAAACAGTAGCAGAAGGCATTTTATGTATCATCCCACTGGACTGTTCTGGGAGAAACACAGCTGTCTTCACTGCCAGATCTTGAGTACTGATTATACTTACGATTTGTTTTGGAAATTCAGGCACAACCATCATGGAGGAACAGTTGCTTCCACCACTGCCACCATTTGCATTGCCATTCCTCCTGCATCCTTATTGCTTCCTTCTGCATCTGAATCTTACTCAAGCATTTCCAATTTACCAGAGTCCATCTCTTAATCCTGCACTTGAGCTTCAAGAGAGCCCACGGAAGTAGTTTTCTGTTGTTCAGGCAAGATTTCATATCTCAAGAGGCAGTTAAGATATTGGCTAGCAACAAATGATGGTCGTCTACTGCATAGGTTTGCTCTTACTCTAATTTGACAGTGATTAGTTTTAGCTATAAGTTTAAAAATTTAGTTTTTTAAACTATACAATATTTTTATTTTTTAAAATTTTCTTTTCCTAGAATACATTTTCTCATTAGCAATTTAAACAGTGGAAAAATAATTTATTATTTATGGTTTTATATTTGTAGACAGATTATTTTAGGACAAATAAAACAAATCTGAGGATTAAGTCTGTTTGGAATCTAATATTCTCATAAATCTACAAGGAAGACCTCTTCCCTAACTGTCTAAATTCAGAAGCTTTCCATGCTTTTCTTATCAGGATTTAGAAATCTATAATCTGAGATTTCAGCATTTCCTAAATTTAAAGTTTCCCAAGGACATGTTACTATCAATAGCTGGTATCAAGTGAACAGACAGGGACGTTTCCAAAAATTTAAACTGTTTAATTTTCTACAAAATCTTTACTCATGAATTAACAGTCTTTCCCTTTGTCCATTATTCCCAAAACAAAGATAGAAGCACGGTCATATATTGGTAATAATAATGCTGCATTATCTTCAAGAGATTTCTAATTAAAAGGCGAAACTCATATGTAAAATTTGGTTCTACCGGGAATCTTGTAAGCTAGGACACAACCCCTTTGACTCACTAGAATACAGAATTCAGTCTCATAGTTTGTGGATACGTTTCTTCTCAAATCTTCTCCTCAACAATTAAATTCTAAATTAACCACTTGATTAGGAGATTTGTCCACCGAAGGACTTATCTGATATGTCCTCCTCTCTGTGAGATGAATGGCGTGATGGAGCAGAGGTAAAGAGGCGCACAGGCAGTTCTGAAGGTCAGCTCTTCTACATCATGTCAGCAGCTTTGCACATACCCACGTCCTGACAGTTCAAATAAGAAAGCCTAGCAAAGTGGAAGCTGAGAACCCCAAGAGGCCTGCCTCGGCAGCTTTCTGTGATGCATCCCCATGAACATAGTAACAACTTGTCCAAGGCTCCAGGGGCTATGGAAAGTGAGGGCTATAGTCACGGAGTAGTCCCTTGCAGAGCAAGAATTGACATATGCTGCTGGAAGCAGGTCCAGGAGCAGAACACAGACAACCCTCTCACTAGTCCAGGGGAGAGATGCAGATTTGGAACCAGAATGGCAGCTCCAGGACTGGTGAATATGCTGTGCTCCACACCGTCCTGGGGTAGGTGGGTCCCAGAGAAACACTGAGACATGAGTAAGTGTGGTCATTGGGGTTCAGAGGAACGGAACTCGGCCTACTTGAGCCACCAGAGAAGACACTCAGTCTCAAGGGAACCGCCATCTCACTTTTGAGCAAAAACCTAGTTCTGGGGTTGGGAATTTAGCTCAGTGGCAGAGCGCTTGCCTAGCATGCACAAGGCCCTGAGTTCAGTCCTCAGCCCTAAAAACAAAAACAATACAAAACAAAAAAAACTTAGTTCTAACTATAAGGAAAACAACAGTGCCAGTATAATGTTAAATGACAGCTGAGTGTAGGTGTGACAATAGGGAGTGGTGGGGACTATGGTAAATGAGAGTACTAATTATAGCCATGAGATGGCCTAATAATTCTAGGTCTTCAGATTGTTCAAAAGAAGCCAAAAAGTCCAGATTAAACACAGACATACTCATGCACTAGCGTGCACACACACACACACACACACATACCCCTCGATGTTTTTAAAATGGCAATCAATCCAAATTCTAAAAATAAAAAAAATTCCATACATACACATCATATAATAAAAACAAACCATGTTATAGTTCATATGTAGCCATAGAGCTTTCAGTTTGTCACCTATGGCTTAGGGTTTTGGAAATAAAAAAAACCCAAGAGACCGAGTCTTTTATTTCTACTGTCCAATTTATTCTTTCTTGCTGAGGCAAGGAACTCTGACTCTGCTTGAATGAGGGGACGGGAAAAATTACCTGGAGGAAAACAAAACAACGTAGATGAAGGCTTCAAAGACGCAAAACTGTGCTGGGTGTGAGGGTGGCCCTTAACGTATCCTTACAAGAAGAGAAATTTGTATATACAAGAGACGCTGAAGATTCATGTGCAGAGAACAAAGGCGACTGGGGATGCAGTGAGGAGCTGGCCATTTGCAAGCCACAGTTGGGACAACCTTTTTTTTTTTTTTTTTTTTTTTTTTTTTTTTTTAAGAGACAGGGACAGTGAGAGAGAATCAGTTTTATTTAGTTTTTCATGTGTTTTTCGTTGCTCCACCACTTCATTGTGTACGTGGTGCTGGAGTTTGAACCTGAGCCCTCATGCATGCCAGGCAAGAGCCGCAACTGCTGAGCCACCACTCCAGCCCCTGAGGAACAACCTGTTTTAGACAACTTTTGCGATGCTGTGACCAAAATACCTCACAAGAACAATTTAGAGGAGTGAAGATTTATTTGGGGTTGACAGTTTTAGAGGTCTCAGTCCATTTAAAAGCCAAACATTGCTCTGGGAGGCAGAACATCATGGTGGAAGGACACCGCAGAGGAAAACTGCTCACCCCATGGTGGGTCATGAAGCAGGACTCGGGGTGAGGGACTGAAATACAGTATGTAATATGATTATGATAATGTAATAAGAATTACAGAGATATGTTATAAAATAACGTGTGTGTGTATATATATTTCCAATCCATTTTAAGTCACCTGCATCAAGTTCATTGAAATATTCACAGACTTAAAACATTGACTTAATGTGTTACGCTCCCCAGTCTGTGTGGTATTTTTGTATGGCAGCCCTAGCAAACACAGTATTCTGATTTGCTTCCTGAAAGGGTCACAGTTATCTCAAAGTTGTTTTTTCACACAATCACTGAGTTGCTACATTACTAGAAAAAAGGAACAAAACCGAAAGACATTGAGTGCCTTCTCCACTCTAGGTACTCTGATTTGTGATTTGTTTTTGTTTTTAAATTTATTTTATTTTATTTATTCTAAAGAGAGAGGGACAATGAGAGAGAAAGAGAGAGAGAAACAGTTTTATTTTTTTTTTTCATGTGGCTTTCATTGCTTGGACACTTGGTTGTGTACGTGGTGCTGGGGCTTAAACTCACATCCTCCCGGATGCCAGGCAAGCACCATAACCCCTGAGCCACCACTCCAGCCCCTGTGATTTTTTAAAGAAAGAGTTTGAGAGAGAGAGAGAGTGAGTCAATTTGATTTATTTTTTCATCTGGTATTTGTTTTTCTGACACTCAGTTTTGTATGTGGTGCTGGGGATGGAACCCAGTTCTTTTTGTGTGCCAGACAAGGACTCTACTGCTGAGCCACCTCTCCAGCCTCTTGTTTTTATTTTTCTAAATATACAATATCTTCGTCAATCTTCAAAACAGTCTTGAGAAGGATTTATCCATATCTTATTGCATAAAATCCCATAATAAATATCATAATAAGTGAATGAATTTTAAAAGCTCATAAAATTACCTGCAAGTTCTGCTCACTTTATCTTATGACCTACAAAACAAAACCTTCTCCACAGTTGGTGGGAACGCTTGGATTATAAGTAAATCGTTCTGTCAGTGCCCACAGGCTAGTTAGCATATCTTAGAACAGTGGGCACATACCGTCCTAGCATGTGAACTACCAGCAACCCACAATCTGCAGCTTTCTGTCCTTGGAGAAACAATGACCGGTGTCACCCTGTAAAGAATGAAGATTCTTGGATCTAAAAGTCTGAGGGCAGGCAAAGACTGAGAGAAAATAGCTATTACGAATAAAGTTCTCCTCTTCTTAAGGAAAGTTGTTTTTTTTTCCCCTGGTTTTTGAGTAACTTTCCTTCTCCCAACCTTTGTTTCTGGGCAGAGATAAATAGATCCTTACCCCTGTGTCTTAAGCACTCCACGTTTCCATTCAGTGAAGGAGGCTTCGTTGTGTCCAGGCAGCGTGCTGAGCACTGGGAATGAAGATGGGTAGGAGATGGCTCCTGCCTGTGGCGGGCTCATGATCCCCGAGTTGGGGGAGATCGTCATTAAAATTCATGTGTGTGAGTCAGCAGGTGTCTGGTCCCCACCTATTACACTGATGAAAAGCAAACTCTGCCTAACCAAGGAGTGCAGAATACCCAAGGTGGCTGGGATGCAGGGCAGCGGTCAAGCTAGTGCTTAGCATGTGAGAGTCCCTGGGTTCCCTCTCCAACACCATAAAAGCAAACAAACAAAAACAACCCTAAGGAAACACCAGGGGTGGTATAGATCCCAGTATTTAGTTAATGCCTACTCACTCACTTATTGGTGGTAATATTTTAGTCTTCGTAGTGCAGTCTCATACAGTGAGAGAGAGAGAATCAATTTTATTTAGTTTTTCGTGTGGCTTTCGTTGCTCCGACACTTCATTGTATATGTGGTGCTGGGGTTTGAACCTGCGTCCTTGTGCGTGCCAGGCAACGCCACAACCGCTGAGCCACTGCTCCAGGCCCTCATTTAATCTTAACAACAACTCTGTGAGATAAATATTATATTTATTACATGGATGAGAAAACGGGAGCTTCAGAAAGGCCAAGTGACTTGCCCAAAGTCACACAGCTAGTGTATAAGAGGCGCAGCTGGCAATCACATCCAGTTTATCCAACTGCCCAAAGTTTGGTTTCATCATGCAGTTGTTCTCAATCTTCTTCTTGGAGCTTGCCATAAAAGAAGTGTCCCTGGGGCTGGAGCTGTGGCTGAGTGGTTACAGCGTTTGCCCTGCATGTGCAAATACACAGGTTCAAACCCCAGCACCCACCTTCACAACTAAGTGTCAGGGCAACGAAAGCCATGTGAAAAAACTAAATAAAAATTGATTTTCTCTCTCTCATTCTCTCTCTCTCACTGTCCTCTCTTAAAAAAAAAAAAGTCCCACTGATTTTATTTTTGTCTATTATTATTTTGTGTGTGTGTGTGGGAGGTTGTTGGTGACTGAACCCAGGGCCTGCACATGCCAGGCAAGCATTCCACTGCACTGATCCCCAACCCTCCCATGACTTTAAGGCTTTTAAGACAAATCCAGTTCTGGTTCTGAGGGCTCTGCCTGATAGTAGAAATTAAATCCTGGTCAATTTTGGTGCTTCCCCTCCTGCTGCACCCAGGCTGAGCCAAAGACACACAAACAACTCAGGAGGTCCCTCTAGTTGTTGATTTACATTTGCTTCTGACCCCATGGTCTTTGGAAGTGGTGGCTTGGCTGCCACTGTGGGCGAGGGAAACTGGGAGGGAGGGAGTGCCCAGGCTCCTCCCCACAGCTCCCTCCATCTAGACTCCTCCACTGCACTGGCAGCTCTGGGTCGTGCCAGTCAGGAAGCACACACTTCCTTCTTTGGGAATACCTGCCCTTTCCTCACCATTCCCACCCCGGGTCAATTGCCATACCGTTGTGTTGTTCCTCTGGAAAGTCTCAGGACATCTAAGATGGTGCCATGCACGAGAGGGTGCTTGTGTTTGTTCAAGTTCTCTAAGAAGCAGACAGGAAAACAATTAGACACAGGAGAGATTTATTGAGGGGAAATGGAGAAGGAGCTAGAGGAGGCTGGGGGAGCATTCAGAATGCAGGAGACAGGGACGGAGGAAGGTAGAAGAGGTTCACAATAGACTACTAGAAGTTTTGGCAAAGCTGATGGGGAGTCCTGGAGCCAGTCGCCTGTCAGAGGAGCCCTGCCTCTTCCAAGAAAGGACCTTTATGTCCCTGCTGGGCTCAGTCCTTGGCAGAAAATAGCCTGTGAAAAGTGTGGTCCCTGTGCCAAACCAAAATCAAGGTGGAATCAGAGCACAGCAGCTGGGGCTGTCTTCACTTAAGCTCTTCAGAGCCCCACAGTGCCTGAAAATGTCAGTCTCCATTACTCTCCATCTAAAACATCTGCATGCAAGTGGAGACACTGAGCTCAAGACTGCTAACCATCGGCTTAGTAGCAGCAATGATAGCATTTACCACTGTAAAGCTCTTTCATGTACAGACACTGGGCTGCGTGTAAATAACCATAGGAGTTGGCTGTTACGATTAGGCCATTTTAGAGATGGGGACTGTTATAGATTGAGTTGTCTTCACCCCCTGCCACCCTCCCCCATTCATATGCTGAAATTCCAACCCCCAGTGCTTTAGAATATGATTGTATTATGAGGTAGGGCCATTAAAGAGGTAATTCGGTTAAAATGAGGTCATTAAGGGAGGTCACAATCCAAGTGACTGGTATACTTAAAATGAGAAGGAATTTGGACACAAGGCCATACAGAGAGAAGATGAAGTAGAGAGTTATAGAGAGAAATGGCCACTTACAAGGCAAGGAGAGTGGCCCCAGAAGAAACCAACCCTGCCAACATGTTGGTCTTGGATTTCTGGCCTCCAGAATTATAGGAAAATGTTTCTGTTTAAGTTACCCAGCCTGTAGAGCAAAACCCAGCCTTGGGTGAAAGGTTGTCAAGCTCATGCATTAGACTCAGCAAAGGCGTAGCAACACGTAATCTAGGGGAACCATAGATATGGGGGAGGGGAGAAAAAATAAATATTCTCTGGATGATTAAAAAACTTGTAGTACCACCAAAAAAAAAAAAAAGTTACCCAGCCTGTGGCATGTTGTTAAAGACAGCTCCTTCCCTATTACTCTTAAAAAGAGAGAGAGAGAGAGAGAGAGAGAGAATCAATTTTATTTATTTTTTCATCTGGCCTTTGTTTCTCCAACATTTAGTTGTATATGTGGCACTGGGGTTCAAACCTGGGTCCTCACACATGCCAGGCAAGCGCTCCAATTGCTGAGCCACCACTCCAGCCCCTTCCCTATTGCTCTTAACTTAAATTTCAACAAAAACTTCATCATCCACTAATCATGGCTGCCTGTGTACATGATCTTAAGAGCTGAAGGAGGTCAGAGAGCATGGCACATTCATGATTGTTCCCTAGCACTTATCACAGTGACTGACACACAGTAGGTACTCAATAAATATCAGTAAGCTGAACTGAATACACTATATTTGTTTCTCAGTACATGTGCTTTAAAACTTGTCTTTAGAAGCTGCCTGGATTATCTTCAGTATGGATTGGTGGGCAAATTATTTGTCTTCCAATCTAACTATTTTGTTAATTATTGTATTAGCTATTTATTATTGAGTTTAACATTTATGAAAATTGGTAAGCTTTGCTTATTTTAACAAAGAGTTGGATGTTAATTGGGCCATGGAAGCACGCTCAGAAGGATTATAACATCAGGAGAGGATACTAATAGCTCCTATTGTTATTGACAGAAAATGTTCAGTTTGCCCAATTACTTTTTTTGTTAAAGAAGGTAAATTCACTATAATGGGCATGTCAGAATCTGAACCTAAGACTTGGATAAAAGTTTCCAAAGGATCAACCCATTAGAAAAACAATTTAAGGAAGAAAGGACACACAATTGGTAGTGTGTTGTAGTATAAAATGTACCTCCCTACCTCCACTGAGAAAAAGACTTAAGACCTTTTAATTTAGATTTGGAAAAGAGGACTGAGGATGTAGGGTTCTTCTTAGCATGTGTGAGGTCCTCGGTTAAATCCTCAGTACTGCAAATAACAATAATACTAATAATCTTAATATTAGTATTATCATACTAATTAGACTTAGAAAAAAATTGAAAAGATTTAGGAAGAGAACAAAAAATCTTCAAATGGTTTAATTTTTTCTTCGTAATCCTTTTTAGCAAGTTCAAGTGACTCTAAAATTAAGGCCAAGTGTAAGAGCTGGGTCATGCACTGTGAGTGCAATGGGTCATTGCTCATTCAGCAGGAGATTCGGAATAGCCCATTGTTAAGGACACAGACTCTGAACTTGGGCTTGAGTTGCACCTCAAAAGAGGTGTCCTGGGGCTGGAGCGGTGGCTTGGTGGTTACAGTGCTTCCTAGCATGCACAAGTTCAAACCCCAGCACCCATGTACACAACTAAATGTCAGAGCAATGAAAGCCATGTGAAAAACTCAATAAAAATTGATTAAAAAAAAAAGAGGTTTCCTTATCTATGAAATGGCACCATAACACTACCTGCCTCCTGGGATTGTTATGAGATAGAAATGATTTAATGCCCACAAAAGTCCAACACAACATTCCAGAATATCAACAATTTTAGCAGTTGTGATTAACTTTAATAACAATGATAATAACTTAAAAATGCAGGCTGTATCCTAATTTAGGTTTTCTTTTTGTTCTTGGTATACTTTTTTCTTTATGCATCATACATTCTTGCCCCTGTCTAATCCTGGCTTTTCTTCTCTGTCCATCCTTTTTCCAATGTAGAAAAATTGATGGGACCAATGAGGCAGAAGATAACATTGAACTGAATGAAGAAGGAAGGCCAGTTCAGGCAGCCAGGCCACGCCCCCCACTCTGTGACTGCCACTGCTGTGGCATCCCTAAGCGTTACATCATTGCCATCATGAGTGGGCTGGGATTCTGCATTTCCTTTGGCATTCGGTGCAATCTTGGAGTTGCCATTGTGGAAATGGTCAACAATAGCACTGTGTATGTGGATGGAAAACCAGAAATTCAGGTCAGTATCAGTCTCTGGCAGGAAATATTTTTTAAAAATCTATTTTATTAAGGAATTGAGTTATTGTATAATCATAAATGCATTTAAAGTAACAATATGATATGGATATACACTTAAACCAGAATTACCTGCTAGATCCCTCCCTATTCTCCCTCCCTCTCCCCTCCCCCACCTACTCTATTCCCCTCCCCACTACATATCTATGATTGGCCTAGATTATGTGTTATGACGCCTTTGTTGGGTCTAATACATGAGATTAAGTACTTTTCACACAGGCCTGGGTTTAGCTCCAGCCTCCACAAATGAGTGAAAACATTCGACCCTTGACTCTCTGGGTTTGGCTAACTTCGCTCAGCATGATTTCTTCCATTGCTATCCATTTACCTTCAAAGGCTGCAATTTTGTTGTTTTTAATTGCTGAGTAGAACTCCATGGTGTATGTATACCACAGTTTTTGGATCTATTCATCCAATGAGGGGCATCTGGGTTGGTTCCATAATTTAGCTATTGTAAACTGAGCTGCTATGAACATATATTTTGCTGCGTTGCTGTAATGTGCTGATTCTAACTCCTCTGGGAAAATACCCAGAAGAGGGATAGCTGGATCATATGGTGGGTCCATCCCTAATTTTTTGAGGAGTCTCCACACAGATTTCCAGAGCGGCTGTTCCAGTCCACAGTTCCACCAACACTGTACTAGTGTTTCTATTTCCCCCACAACCCCTCTAGCATCTGTTATTGTTTATATTCTTCATTTTTGCTAATTTGACTGGAGTGAGGTGAAATCTTAATGTAGTTTTAATTTGCATTTCTCTGATTACTAGTGATTTAGAGCATTTTCTCATGTGTTCATTGGCTTGCTCAGTTTCCTCTGTTGAGAAGCTTCTATTTAGCTCTTTGGCCCATTTATTAATTGGACTGTTTGTGTATTTGATATTAATTTTTTGAGTACTTTGCAAATTCTGCATGTTAGTCCTCTGGCAGAAAATATTTTTTACCACAGTTGTGTAAATGCTGTGCTACGTGAAAGATAGCACTGTAATTCATTCACTGATGTGGCAGAAGTGTAGCGTGACTGCCATGTGCTGGACACAGCGTGGTGATGGGGGGAGAATGGCAAGCCTAGGCTGGGACCTTGTCCTTTTAGAGATATGCAGTAAGTGATGTCAGCTTGGGGTTCTAGGGGGCCTATAATCGGGGTTCACAAGATATTTGTGCTCATCTAGCCCAGACTTTTATATCATGAAAGAATTCCCAGAGAAAAGTGATGGCTGGAATGAACAAAGTGTATTGGTGGGGTGGAAGAAGAATGTTTGAAGACAGAGGAATAGCATGTGGGAAGGACTGCAAGAGAGGAAGAGCAGAGAGAGACAGCATACATGGTGTGTTTGAGGAATGAGACATGAACATTTCATTTTTCTGCGCCGTGAACCCAACCTGGTGATAACTTATAAACTTTTGGTCAAAGATAATGCTTTAAATTCTTAACATAAAATGCAAAGGAGGGGCTGGGAATGTGGTTGCCTGCCATGTGTAAGCCCTGGGTTCTATCTCCAGAGCATGCACCACCCCCCCAAACAAAAAAAGGAAAGGCTTTTTATACAGGAAGCCAATTATGTAATCATACACATATCAAAATATTAAAATCAAATTTGAGACCTATGGGCTCCTTTATTAACTCCTCAGATGACAAAATCTAACAATGACTCTAAAATTGCTGCAATTTTAAGTTTGAAGTATAAACAATAGATTGAGATAGAGGTAACAGCTAGTATGACTTGAACGCATTTCTGATTTCTTCTAGTAACAGAGTCACAGGTGCTGGCAAAAACTACTGCAGATGGTTGTCTGCACACATAATTGCAGAAAATGCTAAATTTCAGTTAGCAGTTTGTCAAACTAAAGATACTGACATTTTCCCATCCAAGTTCACAGATCCACAGGATTCCATCCATAAACTCCAGGTTGAGAACTCCCAGTAAGAAGGAAGTAGCAACGTAAATGGGGACCAGATCACACAAGGCCTGGTAGTGTGGTGGGGATTCATGGACGAGCTTAACGGGAGAGGCAGCCATGCTCCAAGATGATCACTGCCCAACGGGAGGAGGCCGGGTAGAAGTGAGAAAAGAGTGGAGGCTAAGACTCAGTTTAGAGGTACAGTCATAAGCAAGCATACTCTGGTGTGATTTAATAAAATTGTTTAATGAGTAACTGGAAACATAAAATCTGGTTTATTTCTTAAATAATAGACCTATAACAAGTATTGAGGTTAGCTCCAAGATGAATCCTGTGGTGATGTGTTTGCGGAGAGGCATCGAATAGTCTCTACCTGTATATGTATAAACATTTAGATTCCCAGATTCAGAGTTCATTGCTTTGCAGGCTGTGCTTTGAAGAAGGTGTTGCCTATACTTTTTTTCCTTATCCTATGCAACTGTTTAAGATGGGGACACGAGATGTAGTATTTTTTGGACTGTCTTCATGGCGGAATTGCTTTCATGTGACAACTATTAGCATTGTCTGGAACAGTCTCCTGCCAAGCACTGGCTTGGGAAAATTTGATGTCACTTCATTGAAAACAGGTCTTCCGTTGTCCTGCACACTTTTTTTTTTTTTTAAACTAAGGGATTATTCTGCAAGAGGAAAACAGCACCATGGAGATTCTTCTAGTTTTTAATTTGGATGCCACAGCTGAATCTGTCCTAAAAAGATACCCTGTCTTTTTTGGGGGGATGGTGCCAGAGCTGGGATAAAGGTGGTGCATATTGCGCATTTTAAAAATAAAGAATGATGTATATTAGTGAGGTTTCAGATGTGTATCACATGCATTCTTTCAGCCTTTTGTGAGCAAGGCCAGCTAATTAAAACTTGTCTGCTGAGACCCAGATCAAAATGAGATGCTGAGTTGCATTTGTTTGTCGCCTGAAAGACAGGCCTAGGTCAATAGAATCTGCTTCGAGGCATGTAGAAAAGACATTTTGATAAACCCAAGGAACAATACTAGTGTGTGTTCCCTAGTTTTTATGGTGTTGCTTTTGGAGTCTTAGATGAACTGATGAAGATCTAAAATGTGCTTTATGTGATTCTCTCTGGCCTCAGGAGCAGGAGTTTAGGAGCATTTCAGAGGCTCTCAAACAATTCTAATTTATAGCAGGCAATTTATCTCTTGATCAAATAAAACAAAGTTTGATCTCTGCTGAGTATTTCCAAACAGATGACAAAGTGCTCTGGTTAGTACTTTTGTTTGTCTGTTTTGGTTTGTAGAGGAAAAACTAGATATTTTGCACTGAGACATGTTGCAATCCTTATTTAAGGGGTGGGGGAGAGAAATATGAATAGGTAGCTCTTCTAAATTGCTAAGTGGCAGGTGTTCCAGAAGTGGTATAAAGGGCAGTTTTAGCTGATGTGCGGATAACCACTTTTTAGTTTATAATTATGTGTTAGAACTGGGAGTGCAACTCGGTGCAAGAGCATGGGCTTTGTGTGCTCAAGGTCCTAGGTTCAATCCGAAGCACAAAAAAAAAAAAAAAAAAAAAAAGAAGAGGGTGTTAAAACACACGGAGTGCCAAGAATAGCGTCTGACATATGGTAAGCAAAGAAACCTTTGAGAAACCTTGTGATTATATCGCATTACCCTCAGGAAAGTCCAAAGCCCTTCCCATGAATCACGAGTCTTGTAGGGTAGGGCTTTGGAATTGCCAGACCTTTTTTTAAACCTGACGACTATTATTAGCTCTGGGGTCTTGAGCAAGTTGCCCTTGTGCCCTGGTCAGGGATTGCTGATTGCAAAGAACACAGGTGCAGTTGAGACCAGTTCAAGTTAACAAGGGGGTTACTGAAGTGCTGATGGGGATCTCATGAAAGCGAATGCAGGAAGCAGGTCAATTGTGGATGTTTGTGTGGTCTGCGGCCTGACTGGGGGGGACTGAAGTCCATGTTGTACTCCACCCAGGGGAGGAAAAAACGGATTGAGTCTAGGCGATGGTTTAGCTCTCTGTCTTCTGACCTTCCTGTTAGCCAGAGTGCAGCCTGGGGAGCACAGGGAGGAGAGACAGAATCCTCTTAGAAGGAGACCAGAACCAGCACTTCTAGCAATTCCTTGCTAAACTTCATTGACCTTATTGCAAAATGGAAACAAAAGGGCCACTTTGAAGATCAAATGAGATAATTTAAGTAGCTATATCAGTTTCCCCATAACAAAATACCATAAACCTGACAGATTAAAAAAGCAGATTTTTTTTCTCTCATATTCGTGGAGACCAAAAATGTTGGCAGGTCCTCACTTTCTCTGAAGTCTCTAGCGGAGAATCTTTCCTGCTGGTGGCCCCCGGGAGCTCCTTTGGTTTGTGACTATCATCTGTTCTCTCCCTCCATCTCAGTATGGCCTTTTCTTCTCTTCGTATCTTTTCTTCTGTCTCGAAACCTCCTCTGCTTTTCTCTTATGAGAACACTTGTCATTGGATTTAGGACCCAGCTGGATAATCCAGAATATTTCATTTTGAAGTCCTTGACTTTTTGTATCAGTGAAGACCAGTTTTCTGAATAAGGTAGTGTTTCCAGCTTCCAGGGTTTTGATGTGAATATCTTTTGAGGACCTTATTTTAGCCTACCACAGTACTTGACTGAATTCATAGTTTTTCATAGTAATGGTTCATATAATTTTCAGTTTTTAAAATTTCACTGTGATGAGAATGCTTACTGTGACAGCTACTCTCTTAATAAATTTTAAGTGCACAATATTGTTGGGTCTAAGTACAGTATTGTACAGCAGCTCTCTAGAGCCTATTTGTTTTGTTTGACTGAAACTTTATGCCTGTTGATTAGTAACTCTCTGTTTCTCTCCGTCCCTTATGATCATGATCACACTTTGATTCTGTGAATCTGGCTATTTTAGAAATTTTATATAAAGTAGAATCATGCAGTATTTGTCTTTCTGTGATTGTTGTATTTTCCTCAGTTCATCCAAGCTGTTGGATATTATTTAATTTTCTTCTTTTTTAAAGTCTGAGCAGTATTTCATTAAACAGATACACCACATTTTAATTATTCATCTGTCAGCAGACATGCATGTCATTTCCATATCTTAGCTATTGTGAATAATGCTTTAATGAACACGAGAGTACAGATTTGTTTGAGATCCAGATTTTAATTCTTTTGGATAAATATCCAGAAGTGTGATTGCTGAATCATATTTTTAGTGCTATTTTAAATTTTTGAGTCACTTCCATACTCTTTTCCATAGTACCTGCACCATCCTATATTCCCACCAGAAGTATACAAATGTTCCAGTTTCTCCACATCCTTACCAGTATGCATGACCTTTTTTCTTTTGCTAATGGCCATCTAACAGGTGTTAGGTAATATCTCATTAAGGTTTTGACTTGTATTCACCTAATGATTGGTGACATTGAGCATCTTTTCATATAAATGTTGGCCATCTGCATATCTTCCTTGGAGAAATGTCTTTTCAAGCCCTTGGTCCACCATTATGATTTAATGGGCCCCAAATGATGATGAAAGTTCTCAGTAGTTCCAACCCTTTTTAGGTACTATTTTCAGAGAAGACAGACTTATTATCTGCTCAGAGAGAAAGGCATGAGTAAAGGATGATGTGACTGACAGAAGCTGGATGACGCAGGTAGAATGGGATTTTATTGCCCTCATTAATAAACGAGTCTTCAAATCTTTAACCATCTGATATTCGACAAAGGGGGCAAAAACATAGTGTGGAAGAAGGACAGCCTGTTCAACAAATGGTGCTGGAAGAACTGGACAGCCTTATGCAGCCAACTGAAATTAGATTCTTATCTCTCACCCTGCACAAGAATCAAATTGAAATAAATCAAAGAACTGGAAATTAAACCAGCAAACATACAATTGCTAGAAGAAAAAATAGGATTAACACTCCACGAAATAAGTATGGGCACTGCCTTCTTCAACAAGACTCCAAAAGCACAAGAATTAAAGCCAAGAATAAATGAGTGGGATGCCATTAAACTAAAAAGCTTCTGCACAGCTAAAGAATTAGTCAAGAGTCTCAAGAGAGAACCTAGAGAATGGGAGAAAATCTTTGCCTGCTACACCTTGGACAAAGGACTAACATCCAGAAATACAAAGAACTCAAAAAACTGAGCACCGAAACCACAAATAATCCAATAAATAAATGGGCTAGGGAACGAAATAGAAACTTCTCAATGGAGGGAGTTCAAAAAGTCCATAAATATATGAGAAAATGCTCTACATCACTAGCAATCAGAGAAATGCAAATCAAAACTTCACTGAGATTCCCCATCACTCCTGTCAGAGTGGCAAAAATGAAGAATATGAACAATGACAGATGATGGAGGGGTTGTGGGAAGAAAGGAACACTTTTAGACTGTTGGTGGGACTGCAAGCTTATACAGCCACTCTGGAAAGCAGTGTGGAGACTCCTCAAAAAACTAGGACTGGAACCACCTTATGACCTAGCTATCTCACTCTGGGGTGTTTTCCCTAAAGAGCTAGAATCGGCATGTTAAAGAGATACAGCTACATCAATATTTATAGCAGCTTAATTTACTATAGCTAAACTTTGGAACCAACACAGATGCCCCTTAATGGATGAGTGGATTAAAAAACTGTGGTACATATATACAATGGAATTCTACTCCACTGTTAAAGAGAAGGATATCATGGTATTTGCAGCCAAATGGATGGAGATGGAAAAAATTATGCAGAGTGAAATATCCCAAACTCAGAGACTCAAGGGCCAAATGTTTTCTCTCACTTGTGGAAGCTAGAACACAATCTGAAACAGATTGAAAGTTGGCTAAGCTAAAATAATAACCACAACATGGGTGAATTTTTACATGAGCAAGGGGAACCATGACTATGTAGCTGGGGGTTGAAGGAAGTGGGGCAGGGAGGGGAGGGAGGGATTAGTGGGATATCAATGCAGTTGCAGGAGGGAGTAGGGGGGTTATCGATGCAGTTGGAAACCCTCAACATCCACAGAAAGCCCAACTAAATGGGGGTAAAGTAGGGGAAACATGGGAGCAAGGAGAAGTCAAAGTGGGGAGACCATGAACTGGCATCACCCTTGGCTTGCTTGGTCAGTATCCATGTGTTCACGAATGTGTAGCATTGGTTCCCTTCAGTATGTAAGACTAAATTGAACAAATGAAAAAAAAAAAAAGAAATGAGA